>JAVJIX010000016.1:11090000-11312500 GCA_036785185.1 Paratrypauchen microcephalus | reverse complement strand
TGAGATCTGACGAGATCAGGCTTTGACAAGTAGGTATGGCCACAGGTCAATCATGAGTACTTAAAGGCGCACAGTGGAACTTTCTGGTTGACGATTCTGCAACTGCTCGTCTCCTTGGAGATGGTATTGCTTCGGATGGAGTTTTTCGGAGTATATCATTGAACGTATACATCTAAATGGAGATAGACAGGTGCTTAAAAGTCAGACCTGTGGAGAACCGCCCCCGCTTGCAGTAAGAATGCAATGAGAGAAGCAGATGGCAGACGCCCTACTAGAAAAGTTACATTGTGAACCATAAATTTATAGAATTGAAAAACAAAGTTAAATTTGATAAGAACAAGTGATAGTAGACTGTTTATGCATATGCTGGCAGCCAGAACACTATGTAATATAAGTATAGCAACACTATACAGTAAGCATACCCTTTACATCTCGGTTTTGCAGAAACCATTATCAGGTCATTTTAAACAGCTTGTAATAGTTGAAATATGATTTCTATTTTACAAATCAACTGAGATTATAATAACTTTTTCTTTCATCACTACACCCATCTTTCGACGATTTTGTGTACGATTTCCACAAAACTAAGTGCATTGGTAAGATAGTATGTAGACGTGCTCTGATTCAATAACTTTAGAATACACAAATGGAAATGAGGTAGCAAGACTTGTAACTTCTACTTTTTCAGACTCCAATGACCTAAAGAGCATTACGGTATATCCCTGTAACCACGACGACCATCAAATCTCCTCTTATATCTTCCATTTAAACAGACTATATCAACTGTTCATCTCTAAACCTGGCCTCTAAAAGCAGCCAAGTCCCCTGTATTAGCCTTCATCTCAACTCTCAAACAACTAAACGCTCCTTTGGTCCCACTAAAGCCTTTAAATACATTGAGCCAGCACTTCCCCGTTGGTTTGAGTGCACCTCTGGGTCCTGCGTATGGAGAGGCCTGGTTCACATATGGTCCCTGCAGGATTAGGGTAAAACGGGCTGGTCACATAACGCAAGGGGCTGGGGTGCTATTAAAATCCCATTAATTGTGAAGTTTGAAGCTCCTGAAGGCAGTGATATGCTAATGTGTCTTTATACTGCAGTGGGGACAGACTGAAGCAAGTGAGAGGTAGGAGAGAGGAGGAATCCACTATTGGACTAGAGGACTATAGACCAACTTTTTAATAAAAGGTTGTAAGTACTAGTTCATAGATCATACCTCATATTATTGGGTCTTTTGGCAAGATACACACTTGCTTTTGATGTTTGTGTACAAAGTAGATGAAAGAGATGGAGATGATTGGATAATGGAGGGTAAAAAGTATATAGATGTATGCTGGATTTATATTTCCATTTTAGCTTGTATGTAAAATGCGGAGAAGATCGTCTTTCAGGCGCCCGGGGACCCATCTCCACGATCTTTTTGCTCGGCTTGGTCAGGACCTAAGCTGGACAATTTTACCTGGAGCATGTTTTGGGTTGATGGGGGAAACCGGAGTGCCCGGAGGAAACCCACCCAGACCCACACCCAGTTATAACAGAAGTTTCTGTTATAACAATACAATTCACTGGGCTTGTTTGGCGTAGCTGAAAATGCTACAGCTTGGAGGTCTTTATCAAGATCTCAACACTGACCAATACTTGGTAACAGTGAAAGAAGTCTCACGGGAGGTAGTGATGAGTATGAGAAAGTCCCTAGAGAGCGCTCAGGACGGAGTAACCCCGTAACACGCAGTTATGAGCCAAACTTTAGCACAAACATTGTCAGAGGAGAGGAGCAGAGACAGGAGCTGGTGTGGAGGAACTGCAGGGGCTCAGACACAGAGGTCAGTGGAGTGGAAAACAGGATTTGACATTAAAGTTACACAGTTTGACTTCCTCACTACTGCAAAAAAAACTATACTAAAATATATGTGGTTTTTATGGGGTTTGCTACCATTTACAACTTTTTTTTGTACTTTGACTTGTTTGTGATTCTGATCTGGTCTTCTAAGTACTAAATACTAATAGTAAAATAAAAAAACTCGATTTGGATATTAGGAAAAAGCCTCGATACTCTATAAAGATTTCAATACCACAATATCTTCCATATTACCGAATGGTTAAAAAAATATTCAGAAAAGGTCCAAGTCTGTTGTTGATTTTTTTGGTATCGAGATATATATTACCTGCTTTAATATATCATTCATTTTTTTTTGCAATTTCATTTGGTAAAGTTTCACTTTTATCTCATTATTATCAAGTTTAAATGCATTCTTTTTGATGACCAAGTGGGACCGAATGCTAGTGGCATTCCTCAGTGTTGCTAAGTGAGTAAAGAAACCTTCCAAAAGGCCTGACACCAAGCAGATTATGCAGAGCCAGGAGACCAGAATACAGAATACGGAATACACCAGCAGCATGCTTAGCCCAAAGACGATTTAGGCTTTTCACTGGCAATTACTCACAGTATACATTTCAGAGTGTAACCCGGCAGTGAGAGTGTGATAATGGGGCTGGGGTTTAGAAAAAGGACTTAGGCTAATCTCAGTCACTGTACCACAGGCTTACACTGGAGCTCACTGGAGCACACGTACCACTCAACTGTATATTCACTTCATTTGAATTCATTCAAAAAAAGGACAAAGCAGAATATCAAGATTCAAGATTCAAGATTCAAGATTGTTTATTTGTCATATGCAGGATCAACACAAGGTCAACAATGCAATGAAATGCTTAGGATCAGAAGAACCGTTGACTCGCTAAGATAGTCAAGAAGTACTAATAACATGCAATAATAGTACATGGTAAAAAAAGTGTTGCAAAGTGCAGGGGAAGAAGTAAACAATATAATAAACAATATAATAAACAATATAATAAAATATGTAATAAAATAAAAAAGCAAGGTACAATGTACAAGGTGCAGGTAGGATTAAATCAAGATCAAATAAGGTGTAAGTATTTCACAGATTGCACATAATATGGTGTGGTGTAGGTGTTGCATGTGGATTTCGTATTGCACATAGTATGATATAAATATTGCACATAGGTTATTGCACTGATTATTGCACATGTAACAGTAATTTACAGTGAGGTAGTGACAGACATGATACATTCATATAGAGCAGCAGCAGTAAACATAATTATGCATAATGAAAGGTAGTTTAGTGCAGTATTATTGAGAGTTCAGTATTATTTAGAGTATTACCCAGAGTTCAGTAGTCTGACAGCTTGGGGGTAATAGCTGTCTTTGAGTCTTTTTGTGCGTGCTGGCAGGCTCCTGTATCGTCTACCAGAGGGTAGCAGACGGAAGAGTCCTTGTGCCGGATGAGTATGGTCCTTAGTGATGCTGCGTGCTTTACGCAGACCCCTGCTGTGGTAAATGTCCTGGATGGAGGGGAGACTGCTGCCAGTGATGTCCTCTGCCGCTCGCACCACCCTCTGTAGTGCTTTGCGGCTCTGAGCGGTGCAGTTCCCATACCACACTGTGATGCAGCCCGTCAGCAGGCTCTCGATGGTGCACCTGTAGAAGTTTGTGAGGATGCTGGTGTTCATACCAAACTTCCTCAACTTCCTCAGGAAGTAGAGTCTTTGTCGGGCTTTCTTAACCACAGTGTCTGTATGTAGTGTCCAGGACAGATCCTCAGTGATGTGTACCCCAAGGAACTTAAAACTGCTGACCTGCTCCACCTCAGCGTTGTTGATGGAGATGGGGGGATGCTGGTCTACACGCTGTCTCCTGAAGTCCACGATCATTTCCTTAGTTTTGCTGACGTTCAGAGAGAGGTTATTTTCCTGACACCAGCTGGTCAGTGATTTCACCTCGTCTCTGTAGGCGCTCTCATCGTTGTTGGTGATGAGGCCTAGGATGGTGGTGTCGTCAGCAAACTTGAGGATGGTGTTGGACCTGTGCCTGGCGGTACAGTCATGGGTGAACAGGGAGTACAGGAGAGGGCTGAGAACACAGCCCTGGGGTGCCCCAGTGCTGAGGACACGTGTGGAGGAGACGTGGCTGCCGATCCTCACCGCCTGTGGCCTGTTGGTGAGGAAGTCCCATATCCAGCAGCAGATGGACGTCCCCAGGCCCAGGGCGGTGAGCTTAGAGACCAGTTTTGAGGGGATTATGGTGTTGAATGCCGAGCTGTAGTCGATGAAGAGCATTCTCACATATGTGTTTCCTCTCTCCAGGTGACTGAGAGAGGTGTGGACTGCTAGAGCAATAGCGTCGTCTGTAGACCTCTTTGCTCTATATGCAAACTGCAGGGGGTCCAGGGTGTCGGGGAGGGAGTCACAGATGTGTCTCTTCATGATTCGTTCAAAGCACTTCATGATGACAGATGTGAGTGCTATGGGCCGATAGTCATTAGGACAGGATGCTGTGGGGGTCTTTGGGATGGGGACTACAGTGGAGGTCTTGAAGATGGTGGGCACGATAGACTGGCTCAGAGACAGGTTGAAGATGTTGGTGAACACCCCGGCGAGTTGGTCAGCACAAGCCCTCAGCACCCGTCCGGGGATGCCGTCGGGTCCTGGTGCTTTGCGGGGATTCACTCTCTTGAACGCCCGTCTCATTGTAGCAGTGTCTATACAAAGCACAGCGTCTTCACTGTCCACATGGGGTCTGGTGACAGGCGTGGTGTTATCTGCATCAAACCGGGCGTAGAAGGTGTTGAGTTCGTCCGGAAATGATGCGCTGGACAGTTCCACGGGCCCGCTCCTCCCCTTTGTATCATGGGGTACAAAGAGTTTTAGTTACATGGTTAGTTGAGAACAGTATTTGCATATGAGTCAGTTCCCTTATATTGGCTATTACAGTATTTATTAAAGGTCCTATTTTATACAAAACGACTCTAGAGAGCTTATTACCTCATCCAAAACATATCTGGAGTTCTGTTTTGTTTCATTCACACATCTTTGAGTCATCATTATTATTATGTTTACATCTCCAAAGCTCAAAATGCTCTGTTCCACCTACATTTTACCTTGTGTTTAGTAGAGATCGGCAGTTCCAGGTTGGAAATCATCTAAATGATTGTTATGATGGTGTACGGAGTTTAAAAACACAGTGGAGCATTTCTTAAGTCACTACATCACATCAACAGGTGGAACAGAGTGATTTCAGAAACAAGAACAAAGTCTAAATATGCAGGGTTTGTGTGTTAAACTTGCATGAATGAAACAAAACACAATTCGGGTATGTTTTTGATGAGGAAACAACATTATAACAGATCAGAAATGGTGTAATATGGGCACTTTAAGCTATTGGAACTATATTAAATCTAGTAGGCCATGGTAACACATACCATAACCTTTACCCATAGTCTTCTAGAACAACTGAATAGAGTGAAATGGCCAACCGTACAAATGCAATTCTTTCTGTTGACTTTTAATCACAGTTTTGCTCCATAAGAAATACTGGTCTGCAGGGTAAGTGTCTGAGTAGATCTTTAAACATGGAGGATTCCGTGGCACTTTTGGGTTAATAGCTTATTATGGATGGGGACACGTTTGGGTGGTAAAAAAAAAAACGAGCGCTTCATTAGACTTGACGATTGCACTTAAAATCTGGGTGTCCTAAGTTATATTCTGGAGACTGTTGAATACATTTGGAGAGACTAATTTTGTATTTTCGAATAATGCATTTTGAATAGTGGATATCTTTGAGAGTTTCCCATGCAGGGAAATCTATACATGGGAAATCTATAACCAATTAGATGAGATGTTGACATTAAGAGATAAGCCATGATTTCTTGCCTTTTGGTAGTTTATAGCCAAGATTTCCTGTATTGCATTGTCTTTGGACACTGACAGCATATCTCTGCAATGTAATTTCCACTTAAAGGGCCCATATTACGCTTCATACACCTTCACTAGAATCATTTGGATTATTTCAGCCCTGGAATTGGCAATCTCTACTGAACAAAAGGTAAAAGAAGCTGTTAACTTGAAAACTACCACTACATGACATCACAAGGTGGAACAGAGCGCTTTGAGCATTGGAGATATAGACAGACTAATAATAAAGAATGACTCAAACGTGTGTGAATGAACACAACCCTGGATATTTTTTTGATGAAGTAACAGCCTTAAAACTTGACTTAAAGCTCACAAGAATCCATTTTGTTTAATATAGGACCTTTAACAAAATGGAATAATATCTACTATGCATACTGATGAAAATATCAGTAGTTTTCAAAATTATAATTCAGAAAGTTAATTAATTTCTGTCTTTCTTTTATCTCCATATGGCAAATGATGTCTTCAAATCTGATACAACTAACAAATCTGCACATCAATAATTTCTACAACCTACTATAAAGATGTGACAGCAGATTACATAAAGAAGGCAGTCTATGTCTTTAATACATGCTTTACATTTCCTCTGATGATGACGAGGGGAGAGGAGACTGGACTTGTCGCATCCCCGGCGGGCTCTTGGGAGCCAGGTGTCTGTGTGTAATGGAAGCATGAGAAGACTGAGGGAGGTTAATGAGCTAAAGAGGCCCCAAAGGAAGGTGATATTATAGGCCGTACAAGAGCTGCTCTCATCTCTGCATGCATTAGAACCATAGAAGGGAACAAAGTAGAACTGTAAGGGAGAAGAAGCTACCTTTACGCTAAGTTCAATCAAAATCCAATGAAATCGTAATTTGAATGGACACTATAAACAAATTGCAGAGTCTGTAATTTGTGTAATATCAGAATTTCCTCAATAAACAACAAAATATCCAGTGTTAGTGCATAAAAATTGCTAATCCGGTAGTTTAGATCTGTGCAAAAATGTTCTGAAATGTGAAGTTTGGACTGTAATGGAGTATTAAAGGGCCCATATTTTCTGTTTTCTGATCTGTTTTAATGTTGTTTCCTCATCACAGTTGTGTTTTGTTTCATTCACACATGTTGAACACACAAACTCTGCATATTTAACATGAGTTCTTTCAAACTAAAAACTTCCACCTTGTGATGTCATGTGGTAATACAGGAAGTGCATGACACCACAAGGTGGAACAGAGCATTTTGAGTTTTGGAGATGTAGGCATGTGTGAATGAAACAACACACAGCTCCAGATTGTTTTTGAGGAGATAACAACATTTTAACATAGCTAAAAGAGTCAATTTTGAGTAATATAGGACCTTTAAAACATGAATGCAAATTCAAAATCACATTACCTGTCAGATCTCATTACATCTATTAGATCTTTGCCCATAAGCCCTACTTTACACACCTAAATGGTCACATGTCTAGCACTTTGTTACTGCCAGGGAACTGAGAGCACTGTATCAAGTAATTCCCACATTCACACAAAATGACACCAATCCAGAAATACAGTCAAAATAAATCATTAATCAGAAAGCTAATCTCAAGATATGAAATATAATAATGTATCAAACTATACACAAATGTTGCTGATCCATGAGGGAAGGAAAGCTCACACATTGGCGGCACGGTAGCTGAGTGGTTAGAAGCCTCACGGCAAGAAGCCTTTCCAAGAAGGTTCCGGGTTCGATCCCCGGGTCGCCCAGGCCTTTCTGTGTGTGTTCTGTGTGGAGTTTGCATGCATGGTCTGGGTTCGATCCCCGGGTCGCCTGGGCCTTTCTGTGTGGAGATTGCATGTTTCTCCCCGTGTCTGGATGGGTTTCCTCCGGGCACTCCTGACCAAACCAAACCGAAGCAAGAAGATCATGGAGATGGTCCCCGGGCGCCCTAATGTGTGTGCTGCCCACTGCTCCTAATATATATATATATATATATATATATATATATATATATAGGATGGGTTAAAATGCAGAGAAGAATTTCTCCAGTGTGAGATCAATAAAGTCACTTCTTCTTCTTCTTCTTCTTCATTATTAAAATAACAAAGACCCCAAAATAAATGATAAAAACATTAAAATAATGACAATAATGAATATCTATATCTATCTATCCATGTCTCTCACACAATTTTTCATCTACGCTATTGCTGCTATAACCAATGCCATAAAATGTGGATATTCTAAACAGTACCAAAGAGCCCAAGATACCAAGATGTAGAGGCAAAATGGAGGTTGGAGGGGTAGGGCAGGGGTAGGAGGGGGTCTATAATCAGAACCAGTCCCACTACAACAACATGACAAACCACAAGCACTCACAGGGAAGCCCACACTTTACATATTAAAGTACTACAGCGAGAAGGGAAAAGCAGTGGAAACATCAAACTGTAATGAGGAACAGGCTCGTGGGGACCCAACAGGACAGAGAAGAAGACCCAAGCAGACGATCGCAATCAGGACCAGGAGAGAGCTTTTAGAGGCACAGAAGGTGCAGAGGCTGCCGCAAATATGTGCTCAAGCTGGGAGAGAGGCTGAGTTATTACTGGAGACTTAGGTCAAAACTAAAGGTACAGCAGTTTTTTTTACATGAAGAATACAAGTTTTGGGGGAGGAAACCATTGAACTAGATTATTGGTTGTTGTTGTTGTTTCGAATCTACAGAGAATGCAGCTGACATCTGCTCATAATACATTCATGTGCACAGCTGTCAAGTTAAGAATGCGCTGTTCCTTAAAGGTCCCATGGCATGAAATTTTCACTTTCTGAGGTTTTTGAACGTTAATGTGAGCTCCCCTACCCTGTTTATTGCCCCCCCATGGTTAAAAGTTGTGAAATGTCTAAACTGAGCATTTGCGGTCCTTTTCTGTGTTACAAAAAATCGGAGCTCAAACGGGCGATTTTGAACAAGGCACCTTATTGACGTCAGATCGAAAAAAGAAATGCAAATGCAGTTCCACCCCCGTCTGTCTGAACTCAGCGTCTCTGTAAATCACGCCCAGAGAGTTTGGATTGCGAATGCGCTAGGCAATGCGAAATGCGTTTTTTTATTTGCCTGGAGGCACGTCCGAGTGTTTCTAGGCTCGGAAGTCCTTTATCTGAGCCTCTGGACCTTTGAACAGCAGTGGTTTAATTTTATTTTATGTGGAAATGTGTTTATTTTTCAATGGAGCGCTTCAAATCTCTCCCCCCGTGCAAAAACAAGGAAATGGATCAGCTGACAGCTCAGAGCGAGAGCGGAGCGTTTGGCCACGCCCCCACCCTCTACTATTGGCCAGCTCTTTTTTCATCATTTGCATTCAAGCAACAACGCCCATTATGACCTGTTCTGAGGGAGAAAAAATACTCTTTCTCATCTTATCTCTGTTTCTCATGCACTGAGTGTTGATTTTGAAGAAGGATTCATTCATTCATTCAGCATTAGGGAACCATTAAGGAGCCATATAAAAGCATCAAGAAGTACCATGTCATGGGATCTTTAAGGTTTTGAAATCTACAATATCGTTTAAAAATCATCAAACCCCATGTCCAACACTTTTTTCT
Source organism: Paratrypauchen microcephalus (assembly GCA_036785185.1). Taxonomy (NCBI): domain Eukaryota; kingdom Metazoa; phylum Chordata; class Actinopteri; order Gobiiformes; family Gobiidae; genus Paratrypauchen; species Paratrypauchen microcephalus. Next base: position 11,303,170 of record JAVJIX010000016.1, on the reverse strand, counting down.
TATTCAAAGTACATTGTATGAAACCAAATTGTCTTGGTTTTCAAAGATTTCCTGATTTCTCGGCAGCTCTGCAGGTTGGCTGATCAGTAAAATGTAAATAATGGCAGAATACACATCCTAATGCTTTTAGATAGATACATAGATAGATAGGAGCGGTTGAGCTTTGAAAGTACTAAGTAGGCAACAAATCCAAAGTAACATCAGTAATGGTAATAATTTCAGTTGGCATAAGTCTATGTATTTAATTCCAGAGTATTCCCTCAGAATGCCTTATGTCGTGGGTATTAGCCCATGGAGAGGTGGAGTCCTCAGAGCGGTGCCCAAGGAGCAGAGCCTGGCACATGGTCTGACTCACATTCCAGCCCTGATCCTCCACAAAGCCCACCTCAAACTCACATCTGATATGGAAATACAGGGGCCAGATGGGGGCTCACCGCGGCCTTATAAGGGATTGCGGTCTGGCCTGTGCGGATCACGGATGGAAAGCCACTGGGTATGAGAGGAGCGAGGGAGAAATGGACAGAGATGGAGAGATGTGATAAAAAAATAACACCAAAGACATGGGCAACCGGGTATGCACGCGAGGATACACTGTGAGAGACAATTAGTTTATACCACTCAAATGAATCTAGGGCACTTTAATAAAAAAAATCTTATTAAAAGGTGTGCTGTGTAACTTTTCTTGTCTCCATGGAGATGTTATTGATTTGCCTGGAATGTTCAGTCTGGCATTAAACTGATTTATCTGGAAGGGTACATTAGTAAACCAAGTGCAGATGTGTGGAGAGGCGACTTGGCTCACAGGAGAATGTTTATCGAGGGATTTTTTGTGAAACATGGAGGCATGCAATAACATCTCCATGGAGACAGAGGTGGACCCAACACCAGAAAAGTTACATAGTACATAGTAGGGGGTATATTAGGCCAAATTGTTTTTTTGTTTTTTTTGCATTCTACCATCATTTAAAGGAGAATTAACGTTTTTTTACAATCTGAGCCTTATTTCGGTAATAAAACAAGTTGTTTTACTCACCCATAGCACTTTGGTGTCATACGGAGCACTTCCGGAGATGTTTTAGATTAGCGATCTCCGTAATTTGAGTTCTCGGGGCACATGTTTGCGGTCTCCAAATAACACAAACTTTAGCACTTTTCAAATCATAGAAGCTCAATGTCTTAGTCTACACTTTCGTTTGAGTCAAAAGTGGCCTGTAATCTGAGATTTATCCATAGTTTCGAGTAGATGAGGACGACAGTGCGCATGTGCGGAGTCACAGTTTATTTCGCTCTCAGCTCTTGGGACCCAAACATGAAACGCAAAGCTGTAAATTATGGATGAATCTCGGATTACAGGCCACTTTTGACTCAAACGAAGGTGTAGACTAAGACATTGAGCTTCTATGATTTGAAAAGTGCTAAAGTTTGTGTTATTTGGAGACCGCTCGGGAACCGCAGAACTCGCGTTACGGATATCGCTAATGTAAAACATCTCCGGAAGTGCTCCATATGACACCTAAGTGCTATGGGTGAGTAAAACAACTTGTTTTATTACCGAAATAAGGCTCAGATTGTAAAAAACGTTAATTCTCCTTTCAAGTTCCATCGTCAACAACAAGCCAAAAGAGGTTTTAGATGTCATCCTGTGCATGTTTGAGTAATTATAATATCTCTCCTGGGCTCAAATCAAACCATCTTTATATTTATTTGTATAAAATAATACAGAAATTCCCAAAAAGCGAGCTTAAAAGACTAATTATTATTATTAAATTTAAAGGTGCATTGTGTAACTTTTCTGGTGGAGGGTCCATCAAATGCTTTTCCCCATGGAGATTGTAATGCTTTTGTCTGGAAAGTTTCACAGTATGACATTAAACCTTTCTATCTTCATGGAGACCAAACCAGACCAAGTTATAGGTCAGATCTGTGGAGAGGCAACCCCGCTCACTGTCAGAATCAGACGTTTTTTGAGCTATATAACTACTGTACCTGTAATTGATGCATCCCTGTATTTTCCCATGGACTGTTTGAAATTGTTTGTGTGAGCTGTGGGTCTCTACAGGGCCAGACTCATCAGAGCTTGAGAATAGAAACAACTCCCCGCTCAAAAGCACAATGTTAAATGTAACAATGAGACTGCATAACTTGATTGGTCTGATTTCTGCTGTTATGAGCATTGTTCAAATCAAATCTCTCTGGTCCTCTAAACTCAAGGATTCTCCAAACGCGACCAGCTGCAAAGAGGATGCACATTTGTTGTGAGAAAGTCCTTGGTCTCTCTTTCCTGTGTCCTGTGTCCTTACAAATGACGATCTATTGTTTTATTCGAGTGGTTTTCAAACTGTGGTGCATGGACTTTTTATGGTGATACACAAGAGTCGTTTTCAGTTTCGGGTTAGTCTTGGGTCAGATTTGGTTTAGGACAGTTAAAGCCACAGAAGTCACATTTAAGACCTAGATTAAAGCCAGTTCTGACTTAGTGCTGATTTAGACCTGGTTTAGTTCTAGTAGTCCTCCTGTAGATTTGGTTTAATCTTGGTTTAGACTGAGTGTAGTCCAGATATAGTCCTGGTTTAGTAGTCCTAGAAAAGTCCTACCATAGAATTCGGTTTAATCCTGGTTAAAATGAATGTAATACTGGTTTATTGCTAGTTAAGACCTGGTTTAGTTCTGGTAAACCTCCTGTAGTTTTTGTTTAATCCTGGTTTTAGGCAGTCCTGGACTAGTTTTATCTTTGGAGTAGTCCTGGTTTAGTGCTAGTTTATCCCAGTTTAATTCCTAGTTATGGTTTAGTCTGGGTTCATTGCTGATATAGTCCAGGTTGATAAGTCCTTGGTGTGGTCCTGTTTTTGCCACTGTTAGCCCTGTGCATGTGTTTCAACTTCCTATTTGAAAGGTTAATTCATATGATAACAGTCATATATTTTGTTGACACTGAAATCCAACTATAGTCCTGGTTTAGTTCTAGTCTTCTCCTAGAATAGATTTGGTAAATAAATTAGATTTAGATAGATCAGATCAGATTTAGATAGATCACACAAAGTCAGAATGCCTGTTTTCTATGTATTTTTGAGCAGAAAAACCTTTGTAATTGAATAAATGTAAGGTAGAGATGTTCAATATTTTTACATTCTAAGCAGAGCAATGACATCTCCATAGAAACAAGAAGGTGCATGGAATTACTGATACATTTCTGAACATGCCAAGACTTTAGCGGGGTACTTTTCTTGCTGTGTTAAGTTGGAGACTCACAGCTCAACTGGGTTCCCTGTTGTTTAGCACACACTTTAGTCCAAAACAGCATTAGTCCAGTCAAGCTGCTCAGACAGTAGGAGCCAGGGCCCTGCTGGGAAACCTGATCGTCCCGACTAATCTGATCAGCACTTTGTTCCACTGTGTCTTATTTAAGGAGGACAGCACTCCCCGGTGTGGAGGAACCCAAACACGCCACGATCCCATTTCAGACGAAAGAGAGAGGGAGGGGAGATGGAGAGGAAAGATAGAAAGAGAGAGAAAGAGACAAACAGAAAAGATAGAAGGAGAGAGAGACCGACAGACAGACAGAGAGAGAAAGAGAGAAAGACAGAGTGACAGAGACAGATAGCAAGAGGTAAAGAAAGAGACAGAGACAGAAAGACTGAGGGACTGAGAAAGAGAGAGAGACAGAGACAGGGAGAAAGACAGAGAGAAAGTAAGGCAGTGAGAGAGAGAGACAGACAGAGAGAAAGAGATAGACACAGAGAGAGAAAGAATGGCAATGAGAGACAGAGAGAGAAAACAGAGAGAGAAAGAAAGGCAGCGAGAGAGAGACACAGAGAGAGACAGACATGACATTTGGTATATTAACTTCCAGTCCAGATCACTACGAGACCCCCATAAGCTAAAAGAGCCAACATCTGGTGTACTAAATGAAGCAGGTATTAAAGGTGCACAACGTAATTTTTCTTGTAGATCCATCACCTGCTTGTTTTCATGGATATGCTATTGATATGTCTGGAATGCTCAACAAAATGGTATACAATTTCTTGAGGATTTCTGTCCTTTACACGTTTCTACGGCTCAAAATTCCATTAAAAGGCTAAGTCTAAGTCTAAAAATCTTAAAGTAGGCATGCTTGCTTCTCCACATACCCGACATGTGGCTTAGCCTGCTAGCATTGCCTTCCTGTCTCCATGGAGATAAGACTAAAGGCCACGTACCTGATTTTACATACAGTGCATGAAAAACAGAACTGTGAAGAGTTCAGATCTGTGTATTTCTGCAACTATCAGAGGCAAGAGAGGGGTTTTGCATAACAACAACTAGCATGCTAACCGTGCACCAGCCTTACTTCCTGGTTGGCGAATGATAAAAAATTGTTTATAATTAAATGTAGACAGCACACAGCGGTTTAATTTTGACCTTAACAGCAGTTTTTAAATATATCTGTACTGGGCCATGTGAAAATATTGAGTGCAGCCATTTAATGCCTTATTGTGGAAAATTATAGGAAAAGCAATAAAAACTCCATGACGATAAGATCGTCACAGACCCTCCACTAGAAAAAGTTACATAGTGCAACAACCCGTATATACAGTCATTTTCTATATACTAAACTTTTATACCTGTACATAGGCATTTTCTAAAATTCCTCCACATTATAGACAGCCTAAGTGTTTTCCCCTAATCAGTTTAGAGGCAGAGCTCTTCTGCTCAGGGTGAGTGATGAAATACCCTGGAAACAGAGTGAAATGTGAGCTCTCTTATAAATATATGATCAAGGCCCTTTGTACACACCTCCCCCAAAATAAATATTATACCATACGCACATTCACTCACGATTAGGAATGCATACATGTGAATAATGGAGCTATCAACACGGCAGCATGTAGCCTTTCAATGCACGTGTTCACATCAAATATTGAACAAAGCTTTGAGACATAATATGGGCAGACATGGCACAGTTTTTACATTGTTTTTATGGTCTGTATAAACACCACGACAAAGGACGAATTAATCAGTTTCACTCAAATCAAGTACATATCAATCTAGTTGTTGAAATGTTTAAATGAAAAGAAAAAGAGCCAAAAAAAAAAAATATATATATATATATATATATATATATATATATATATATATATACACATTTCAGTTATCAAAGATACTACCTCAAATCACCCTCCTTCTGTCATTTTTTTAAATTTTAGAATTATGCCAGATGTCTTTCCTAATATCAACACCATTACTCTATGTAAGAATAAAGCATAAATAAGACTTTCTTTCTTTCTTAAAGATCCCATGACATGGTACTTCTTGATGCTTTTATATGGCGCCTTAATGGCTCCCCAACACTGCAAACGAATCCCTCTTCAAAATCAAGACTCAGTGCATGAGAAAGCCTCATGAACACAGCCAGAACCAAAAAGATCCCTTTCAAACACTCCATTGTGGGCGTTGTTGCTTGAACGCAAATGAGGAGGACAGAGACAGGCTAGTGCAGCAGGCGGGCTGTGGCCAAACTCTCTGCTCCCTCTTTTTCAGTGCGACTTCCGCGTTTATGCGCAGAGGAAGATATGAGATGATTTCCATTGAAAAATAAACACATTTCCACAGAAAATAAAATTAAACCACTGCTGTTTCAGAGGTTCGGAGGCTCGGATAAAGGACATCCGAGCCTGGAAACACTCTCATGTGCCTCCAGGCAAATAAAAAAACGCATCTCGCATTGCGTAGCTCGTTTGCGGTCCAAACTCTATGGCCATGAGTTCCATAGATGGTGGTTAGACATCCAGACGGGAGGTGGAACTGCATTTGCATGTTTTCTTGAATGTGACATCAGAAACTTCCCTTGTTCAGAATCGCCCGTTTGGGCTGTCTTTTTTTCAAACGCAGAAAAGGATCGCAAATGCTCAGTTTACACATTTCGTAACTTTTAGCCATGGGGGAGGGGGGCTAAACAGGGTAGGGGAGCTCACATTAACGTTCAAAAACCTCAGAATGTGAAAATTTCATGCCATGGGACCTTTAACATTTTATGTTTGTAAACTTGTATTGCTAAATTATAGTTTCAAATCATAGTTGTTATCACTTGTGTTGGCATGTTAACAAAACTTGATACTTGACAAATGAATATAAAAATGAGAAAATACGTAGATGCTCACAGTATTGGTTTAAAAAAAGTTTTCTTGTCTGCCTTCTTCATGGTATTGGTATTGGTATGGCAAAGATGCATTTCCCAGCAGACACAGTGTACAAACTCAGACACCTCTCCACCCCCACTGAGCCAACAGCTGCTCTACCAAATCCACCACAACATCCACCAGAACCCTCCGTGCCTCTCCACTCCCTTTGGTAATCCTAAACCAGCCTTTTAAGAGTGAAAAGCAAGACTGTTGATATTTTATTGCTGCTTGGGTCCGCTATCAAATCATCACTTCTCCTTTTTGATGGATAATCTCGCGGACAACAGCACGGCCCTGTCAGAGTGCGCGCAGACATATAGCAAAAGCAGCTGGCCGTGACCCGTAGTTTTAGTCAAGTTACATGGGGGCCTCGTAATGTTTTCCCAACCGCAAACCATTAGGGCTTAATGAACAACAGCAGTGCGCGAGGTGACCTGTGTCTATGGAGGTCTCCGGATGCTGTCTTTGCTTCTTTGATTTTCTGACCTTGTTAATGCCCTATGCGTGGACGGGAATGAGAGTTCTGGTTTTGCAGGTGGTTTTGGGCAATAGCCGGCATGTTAGCTCTATTTGTCTCCACCTTCGCTATTCTTGCTAATGGGTGACATGTGCCCGTCCGCTATGTAGGCAGTTTAAAGTTTTACTACAGTCGTAAATATCCGGCGTTTGATACGTGATAGTGTTTGCAAAGCTGTGCAGTAACTTTTGGAAGTATAAAGTCTGTTACAATTCAGACTAGTAAATCTTCAGTGCAGGTGTATTAATAACAGCGATGGATGAAGTACGCAGTTTTGTTACTTAAGTAAAAGTACAGATGTCGGGGCAAAAGATGACTCAAGTAAATAAAAGCATCACATGAAAAAACCTGCTTAAGTAAAAGTATTAAAGTGCCTGTTTAAAAATGTACTTAAAGAGTAAAAAGTATTTTGCAGAGAATTTTAAGTACCGTATTTTCCGCACTATAAGGCGCACCTAAAAGCCTTCAATTTTCTCAAAAGCCGACAGTGTGCCTTATAATCCGATGCGCCTTATATATGGATCAATATTGGTTAATCATGGCTACCGTAGTCAGCCACAAATGTAGCTTCTATTCTATGCACCTTATAATGTGCCTTATACAGTGCCGTGAAAAAGTATTTGCCCCCTTCCTGATTTCTGTGTTTTTTGCATATTTATCACTCAAAACATTGTCAGATCATCAAACCAATTTTAATATCACACAGAAACAACCCAAGGAAAGACAAAATTCAGTTTTTGAATGATGATTCCATTTATTAGTGCACAAAAAAAATCTAAACCTATCTGGCCCTATGTGAAAAAGTAATTGCCCCCCCTTGTTAAATCACAAACTAACTGTGACTAACCACAGTTTTGAGAAAACTTAGTTCAGTTCTACATGCCACACCCACACCTGATTGTCACCACCTGTGTTGAATCAAGAAATCACTTAAATAGTTCCTGTCAAACAAAGTGAAGTTGGCTACAACATCTCAAGAACAAACACATCATGCCACGATCCAAAGAAATTCAAGAACAAATGAGAAAAAAAGTGATAGAAGTCTATAATTCAGGAAAAGGTTACAAAGCCATTCCCAAAGCTCTGGGGCTCCAGCGAACCACTGTCAGAGCCATTATTCAAAAATGGAGGAAACTGGGAACAGTTGCAACCCTTCCCAGGAGTGGTCGACCAACTAAGATTACTCCAAGAGTGCGACGACGGCTCATTCAGGAAGTCACAAAAGAACCTAGACGCACATCGAAAGAACTACAGGCCTCGTTGGCCTCAGTTAAGGTCAGTGTTCATGACTCCACCATTAGAAAAACACTGGCCAAAAATGGCATCCATGGAAGAGTTCCCAGGAGAAAACCACTGCTTTCACAAAAGAACACAAAGGCTCGTCTCACCTTTGCCAAAAAGCACCTTGATGACCCTCAAGACTTTTGGAGAAACATTTTGTGGACCGATGAGTCTAAAATTGAACTTTTTGGAAGGTCTGCAGCCCGTTTCATCTGGCGTAAAAATGGCACAGCATTTGATAAAAAGAACATGGTGCCCACAGTAAAGCATGGTGGTGGCAGTGTGATGGTCTGGGCCTGCTTTGCTGCCTCAGGACCAGGACAACTTGCTGTGATTGACGGAAAAATGAATTCTGCTGTTTACCAGAAGATCCTGAAGGAGAATGTCCGGCCATCAGTTCGTGCCCTCAAACTCAAGCGCTCTTGGATCATGCAACAGGACAATGATCCAAAACACACCAGCAAGTCCACCTCTGAATGGCTCAAAGAAAACAAAATTAAGGTTTTGGAGTGGCCAAGTCAAAGTCCGGATTTAAATCCGATTGAGATGCTGTGGTGTGACCTTAAACGGGCAGTTCATACAAGAAAACCCTCCAATATGGCAGAATTGAAACAATTCTGCATAGAAGAGTGGGCCAAAATCCCTCCCCAGCGGTGTGAAAGACTCATCACCAATTATCGCAAACGTTTGGTTACAGTTATTGCTGTCAAAGGAGGCTCAACTGGCTATTAGATTAAGGGGGCAATTACTTTTTCACATAGGGCCAGATAGGTTTAGATTTTTTTTGTGCACTAATAAATGGAATCATCATTCAAAAACTGAATTTTGTCTTTCCTTGGGTTGTTTCTGTGTGATATTAAAATTGGTTTGATGATCTGACAATGTTTTGAGTGATAAATATGCAAAAAACACAGAAATCAGGAAGGGGGCAAATACTTTTTCACGGCACTGTATATGAAAATAGTTTTAAAATAGGCCATTCATTGAAGGTGCGCCTTATAATGCGGTGCGCCTTATAGTGCGGAAAATACGGTAATTCAACTGATTTGTTAATTTTTATATTTGTTTTCATCTTTTTGTGTGTTTTGGGACATGAACTCAAATTAAATCTGATAAAAATTGAGTCTCAGCCTTTTGAGCAGGTCTCAAACCATAAAGAAAACTGTCAGTCCAGATCTAAAACGTAGTAGAGTAGAAAGTGCAGATGCATGCTCTCAAATGTAGTGACGTAAAAGTAAAATTATCCACTGTAAAAAACAAAAACAAAAAAAATAACTTAAGTTTTGCACTTTTCCTTACGTACTTCATTACCTTCCACCACTGATTAATAATTGGCTCCAGTTTATTGGTTGGGTGGTTAAACAACTCAGCTAATAGTGGGGGGTTTACCTTCAATAAACAAAAGAGGCTGTGAAATATGCATCATTTAAAGGTGCCCCATGTAACTTTTCTGGTGGAGGGTCTGCCACTTGCTTGTGTTTAACGGGATGTAATAGCTTTTCCAAGAATTTTCCACAGTATGACAGTAAACTTATCAAAAAATAGGAAAGATTTGATTTAAGATGTAAGCAATAAAGATACGTGAATGAAAAATAACAGATGGATATAATTTTAGTGTCATAAAGGCAACAGCTTCTCCATGTGAGCAGATGGTGGACACTCTACGAGAAAAGTTGCATAGTACATATTTAATGGAAGTCAGCAATAAGTTTATGAAGAACTTAGATGTTAAAAGTGTATATCGCAACTTTTCACCTGCTTGTTTCTACGGAGATGCCACGGTTCTGCCTGGAATGTTCCAAACAGCTCTACCTTATATTTACTGAATTACAGGTGGTTTTACAGCTCAAAAATATGTAGAAAAACAGACATTCCGACTGTGAGCGGGGTCACCTCTTCACCGATCTGATCTGTAACTTGGTCTGGTTTGGTCTCCATGAAGATAGAAAGGTTTAAAGCCATACTGCGAAACATTCCAGATAAAGCAATTACACGATCCAACTTTAACTGCAACACCCTATTCTGGCAGAATTGTTTAGATATTATTAAATAACACAATTTTGACTTTGATAGATGAAGCATTCAGGCAAACATATCTTTTGTCTGTAGCACCATTGTATACTACGCTACAAAGCAGAGGGGTAATGGACTGTCCAAACCCATTAGGAGTACATATGTCTGGTGGTGGACAGCTGGACTATTAAGAATGAAATCAGCTGACATCTTTGTTTCACTACAACACAAACGCTGGGACCTGACAAGCAGCCGTCAAAGGGAGACACGCTCCGATTACTGGGATAATAGCAGATACTGGAGTTTATGAGCAGGTAAGTGGGTGTAGATTTAAAGTGCTCAAAACCATGAGAGAGACACCTGATAGAAAAGCTAGAAGATAGAGCCATACATCACTATTGATTAGGTGTGTGGTGAAATGCTTGACTGGTTGACTGCTGTGTGAATAAAACTGAATAAAACATAAAACACAAAGATTTGAAATTATTCTAAAATCTAAGCTATACACTTCCTGACAAAAGTATTAGGACGATTGTGTATTTCTGAACTTTCGTAATGATAACAAGACGTATTGGTAATGACAACAAATCAATTTAATGATATATTAAAGGTACAGTGTGTAGGATTCGTGGCGCATAGGTGGATGTTGGCTATTGCACTTCCTGTTTTAGCTACGGCAGACCTCGAGGGTCACCCGGGCGCGCCGTAACGCGGACAGCTCGCATACCCGCGCACGAACGCGTGAGGCGCACCCGGCGCTGTGCGAGCTCTCGCCGACAACTACGGTATAAATAAAACGCGGTCCCGTTCACTGTTTTTTTTTTCTTTTCGCATGAAAACACACATTCCCGATCATGTACCATGACAATCTACACATCAAATGAAACCTTACAGTCTCCTCTTTTTGATTATGCAATTTCACATCACAACAATCACTCCCCGAGCACATGGGGCTTTTATACGGAAAAGCACAAAACGAGGATTGTTACTTACCTTTGAAGGCTCTGCACAGGTCAAACTCTGTATTTCACCATAAACTTGCTCTCAATCTGTCCGTAAGGATCGAGCGAATAAAATCCAGTAAAACAATTTAGTCCAAAACACGTGTTAGATCCATTACGACGTGTGATCTGGCAACATGCTTGTCGTTGTTTACCCAAAATCACAAGCCTTGCCGAAGGAGGACCCCAAATGTCCTTCTGTGGCTCTCGTAATCAAAATGGGTGCCTCTACATGGGGTCAATCCCCCTTTTATGTGACTATATCTAAGTCCAAAAGAATACTTTGATTTCATGATGGAAGTGAAAAGGCTTGGAAAACAATGTATTTTTGAATGGGTATCTTCAATTTCGGTAATTAACGGGTAAAAATCTTACACACTGTCCCTTTAAAGCAAATTTCATCATGTGTAAAGGCATATTATTGCAAAAATGTAACAATATCAAGTTAAATAGCTTTTTCATCAAAATAACCACCTTTGGCCTTAATCACAGCTTTACAAATTCATCCTGAAGACATTTCCACAGGTGTTTAATGTTAGTCGGATTCCTGGAGCGCACTTTAATATCCAAATAATCCCACACTTTTTCGATGGGTGACAGGTCAGGAGACTGGGGCGGCCATGTCATAATCTGCAGTTGATGACGCTGTTCACACGTCTCCAAATGACCTTTACAGAGTTTGGATGGGTGCTTTGGGTCATGATCTTGTTGGAACCAGAAGTTTCGTCCAGAGTTCAGAAATGCACAATCGTCCTAATATTTTTGTCAGGCAGTGTATGTACTTTGTTCAGTAGTATTAAAGGCACTATATTACACAGAAACATAGTCGGAGTTGCAGTATGACCAAAAATTGATATCACAGTATTTTTCAAAATGATATATAGTATTGACAGTATTTTTTGTTTCATGCATGACTACATGTTAACCCCATTTCCTAATAATTTAGAGAATAATTACTGCAGTAAATTCGACTTGGTAATGGTACCACAGTACTAAGTGTTACCATGTCTTTGGCTAAGTGTGTTCCGCCGCTCTGTGTTCCCGGCGTTTTGTACGCACACACTCACTGGTATTGGGATATATGAAAAATTCATATCATTCAAAAAAAAATACCAGTATTCGGTATGAAGCGGTATACCGCCCAGCCCTAAGTTGTATTTTGTTTCATTTCTTTATTATTAATCTTTTATTATTCGTCTGTTTACATCTCTAAAGTTCAAAATGCTCTGTTCCACCTTGCCATGTCAAGAAGTGGTAGTTTCAAGTTAACAGTTAGCTTTTAACTTTAGTTCAGTAGAGCGTGGCTATTGCTGGGCTGAAATTATGCAAATGATTGTACTTACTACATGACATCACAAAGTGGAACAGAGTGTTTGCAATTTGAGAGAACTCAGCCAAAATATGCAGGCTTTGTGTGTTAAACATGTGTGAATGAAACAAAACACAACTCCACGTGTGCTTGTGATGAGAAAACAACATTATAACATCGATCAGAAAATAAGTTTTAAATAAGTTTTTCTATTCCCATTTCATTTCCTCTTGCTCATTCAAAATCAGATTCGTACTTCGCAAAGTAAATGCAACCACAGAACGAATAGTGTCCCCGAGCCCTTGTGTGTACATTAGCTGATCAGAACCCTGCGTTAGACTGAGGCGTAACGCAGACAGGCTGAACAGGCTGCCTCTGATAAGCCGCTGTTTGGAGTGGCAGACAGGAGTCGTATCAGAAACATTAGTCTGTGTGACACTCAGCTCTGCCTCTCAAACAGACAGCACTTTAATACAACATCAAAGCCCCAAATAGCTCTCATTTATGAAATCAATCCACGCCATAATCACTCCAAAAGACGAGTGCAAAGAAAATGGAGCTTGGTTGAAAGATTGCATTCATGTGGCATCACAAACTGCCCGTAACTTAACAATGAGCTGGAGGAAAGCTGAGAAATCTATAGTAGAATTTGTCAACAGTAAAAAGTCACATGTATTTAAAGTTCCTATATTATGTAAATTGACTCTGGTGAAGTATAAGCCTTGTTAGAACATTGTCGTCTCATCACAAGCATATATGGGGTTCTGTTTTGTTTCGTTCACATGTTTGAGAATTCCTGCATTATTAGTCAGTCCACACCCTCCTCCTTTAAAGGACAAAGTAAATAAACAAAGGTGAAAGTACTTTTTTTCAGAATAGCTTCAAAAATTGGCAAGTTTATGGAGCTATTGGCAAGTTTATGGAGCCAATGTCTTACAAATAGTGCTCTGGTTCAATAAAGAGTTATACAGGCCCTTGCCCGTGAATGCAGTCTATTCAAAAGAAGAAGAAGAAGAAGAAGTGAACTTTATTGATCTCACACTGGAGAAATTCTTCTCTGCATTTTAACCCATCCTATATATATATACATATATATTAGGAGCAGTGGGCAGCACACATTAGGGCGCCCGGGGACCATCTCCATGATCTTCTTGCTTCGGCTTGGTCAGGACCTAAGCTGGAGGTACCTATGGTGCATGTTTTGGGTTGGTGGGGGAAACCGGAGTGCCTGGAGGAAACCCACCCAGACACGGGGAGAACATGCAAACTCCACACAGAAAGGCCCAGGCGACCCGGGGATCGAACCCAGACCATGCATGCAAACTCCACACAGAAAGGCCTGGGCGACCCGGGGATCGATCCCGGAACCTTCTTGCTGTGAAGCAAGAGCGCTAACCACTCAGCTACCGTGCCGCCAAAAGGATTACCTGCTTTGGCATCTACTACTACTCCAGTTACAAAAAGCTGTGTTAATATTCTAGCATATTTAATATTGTTCCATAAATCACAATGAAAAATGTAAGCAGGCATTAAAAAAAAGGTTTCTACATTTTCTCAAATATGTTTTAAAACTGAAATAGTTTGTAGTTAAAACATGCCCACATCTCAGTAAACTTGCCGGCTTGTTCCCAACTTCCAGCTGTTGCTTTCATCAAATCAAACATGCACAATGTTATTTTAAGTGCTCAAAAATAGTTATTATGAAAGATCTTTATTAGATTTCACTGTTATCAAATTGAAAAATGAAAGTGAACACAGTGTACCAACCTTTATTAAAATGGGATTACTGAAAGTGCTTCTTTCACCTCCTGTTGTGGGACATTCTGTACAATTTGACAAAGTAAGAGGGCTCCTGACTGCGCTGTCCTTCCTCTTCTCTGGTTTATCTCATTTGGGAGCACTCTGCAGCCCGCACTAATGAATTGGCTAATCACAGTTATCTGGCCCATTCCAGCGCTTTGTAAAGCTAATCAATAAATTCTGGCACAACTCCAGACATCCACTCTGACAGACCCCCTCTCTTCTGTTTCGCTGTTTTTGTCCTAAAGATGTTTACTCTGTGTCTGAGCATCGCTACAACAAGGTCAGTGTGTAAACTGGAAGTGTAACTAAGGCGACGTTCAGTTAAGTCCTGATCTAGACTTGGTTTGGTCCTGTTCTAGTCCTGGTTTAGTCCTCTAGTATCTGATTTTTTCCCTGCATATTTGAGAGGTACACTGCATTTAATAAGAAAGACTCCTCAAGTGGAGGAGTTCAAGTATCTCGGGGTCTTGTTCACGAGTGAGGGGAGGATGGAGCGTGAGATTGACAGGTGGATCGGTGCAACGTCTGCAGTGATGCGGTCGTTGTACTGGACCGTTGTGGTGAAGAGGGAGCTGAGCCAAAAGGTGAAGCTCTCTATTAACCGGTCAATTTATGTTCCTACCCTCACCTATGGTCATGAGTTTCCTCCGCAGAGTGGCTGGGCGCACCCTTAGAGATAGGGTGAGGAGCTCAGTCACACTGGAGGAGCTCGGAGTAGAGCCGCTGCTTCTCCACATTGAGAGGAGCCAGCTGAGGTGGCTCGGCTCCTGGTCGCCTCCCTCGGGAGGTGTTCCGGGCATGTCCCACCGGGAGGAGGCCCCGGGGAAGACCCAGGACACGCTGGAGGGACTATGTCTCCCGGCTGGCCTGGGAACAGCTTGGGGTCCCCCCGGAGGAGCTGGAGGAAGTGTCCGGGGTGAGGGAAGACTGGGAGTCCCTGCTTAGACTGTTGCCCCCGTGACCGGGCCCCGAATAAGCGGAAGAAAATGGATGGATGGATGGACTTTTATTGTGCAATAATCAGGATAGAAAGTGCACATTAGCATGCTAGCTCTCCTAAGCTTTAACTTAGCTCGTCTCAAGAGTTGTGAAAAGGGCTTATAACTCATAGTAGGGAATAATTTGGATCCTCGTAACGCATGAGGTAAGTGAGGAATAACTTTTGCAAACCATTTAAAATTAACACATTCTGTGTTTCACCATTTTAAAGAAGATAAGCCCCTTGTGCCCATATATTAATGAACTGCAAACCTAAGTACACAGTGAGCATGCCTTCATTTATTTAAGAATTAATTTCATATTGTGTTCCAGATGTTAATTTGGGCCCATTGCCTTCGAGGGGCCATGTGCTGTCTGATGGATTCTCCTTTCACATAATTACTTTCATTGTCGATGCATCTAAGCCCAAGAGACCATGCTACACTTATTTATGTTTGTTATAATGTTGTTCATCATATCTGAAAGAACAGCCAGTAAAATGCCTGCACTAAAATGTACATTCCATCAACAATGGCTTAATTAATCTCTCTTCTGAAGGAAAACCTTATTATGGAAGCACTCAAGTAGTTTTATCACATTTATCCCATAGCCAGACCCAGCCAATACCACAATGAAATGCACAACAAACAACAACAACAAAAATCTGTGATCTTTCAAATGAGTTAATGAATAAGAACATATTTACAGCCGAGAGTGTTTTTGTCTTCTCGTCTTATGGGATTTGGCGTAACCACAGGCGACGCCAATACGCCTATGGTTTAAAATGCTTGTGTAGGGGAGTAGTTTTGAGAATGTGTGCCCCGCGTGTGAGCATTTGTCTCTCGTTGTTAGATAATAAAAAACGCTTCCTTCGAGAGACTCCGTGCGAAAGAAAAGAGCAAGCAATTAGAGGCAGAGAATGGAGAGAGAGAGAAAGAGAGAGAGAGGGAGGGAGGGAGGGAGGGATGGAGGGAGGGTGAGAGGGAGGGGAGGGGTGTGCGACAGTGAACTGCTCCGAATGTGATAAATGAGATCACTGCAGGGAAGGCTGTGTCATTGTAATAGTGTTAGCTGGAGAGAGGGAGAGAGAAAGAGAGAGAGAGAGAGAGAGAGAGAGAGAGAGAGAGAGAGAGGGGAGGGGGGGATTTGTCTCTCGTTGTTAGATAATGAAAACCGCAAGAGAGAGGCAGAGAGAAAGGGAGAGGGACACGCAGGAAGAGACAGAGAGAGGTGTGAGGGGAATAAGAGAGAACAGAGAGAAAGCGAGAGGGGAGACAGGAGTGTAGGAGCAGGGGAGGGGAAGGAAGAGAGGGAAGAGAGGGGGGGGGGAGAACCAGGGAGAAGGGAGAGTAACGGTGAAATGGAGGAGTGGAGAGAAGAGAGCGGAAACAAAACAGAGCCGGTGAGCGAGGGAAAGACGAGAGGGAGAAAGAATGAAAGAGAATGAGCCAAGGGGAGTGAGAGGGAGTGAGAAAATAAAGATGAAAAGGAGAGAGAGAGAGAGAAACGGATGAGGAGAAAAGAGAGAAGGAGATATAGGTACAAAGAGAAAAAGAGAGACTGAGTAGTAGAGGAAAGGGAGAGGAGAGAGAGAAATAAGAGAAATAGCTTGAAAGCGTGTCTGTGTGTGTGTGAGTGTGTGTGTGTGTGTGTGTGTGTGTGTGTGTGTGTGTGTGTGTGTGTGTGTGTGTGTGTGTGTGTGTGTGTGAGAGAGAGAGAGAGAGAGAGAGAAATGCCAGGGAAAGAGACAGGTAACAAATAAGGACAAATAAGTGAAAAGTGTTGAATAAACGAGAAAGGAAAGCAGGTGAACAGCTAGGACACATTTTAAAAGTAAAAATTGAGAAAATTGCAGAAGGAGCAAAGGTTTCAGAAGAAGGGCACATTTCAAAGAGGCACATCTCAGTGTAATTGGCGAGTTGAGGCACTGTGTGAAATGTAAATAAAACTGAATTCAAACTATTGTTGACAAAAGAAAAATAAGAATATAATTTCAGTGAGTAAACAGCAGCATTTTGTATTGAATATATGGCAACCCTGCATTGTTATAACCAGGCATGAATTTTAATTGCTAGTAGCTCAATCCATGGATATGGAAGACCTCCCTGAGTTTGGTTTAGCACAAATTCATGGTAAAATGTAGAGGTAACATGCCTGTGTAATCCCTCAGCTGTCCAGGTCTTATTCTGTAGAGGTATTCTGACTGTGAGCAGGGTTGGCACTCCACAGATCTGACCTGTAACTTGGTCTGGTTTGGTCTCCATGAAGATAGAAAGGTTTAATACATCATAAAACATTCCAGACAAAGCAATAACATCTCCATGAAAAGAAGGAAGCCTCCACCAGAACAGTTACACAAAGGATTTTTTTTACTAAAACTAAACCAGGAATAGATCAGGACTAAACCAGGATTACTGATTACCTGTCAGGTAGGCCTCAGTACGTGTGACTGGGGACCACCCTGTCTGATACTGTGGTCAGTAATGTAGGAGTTCCCCAGGGTACAGTCCTGTCTTTGTTCCTGTTCACTCTGTACACCTCTAATTTCCAGTACAGCTCCGGGTTCTGCCATTTGCAGAAGTTCTCTGATGACTCTGCGGTGGTTGGGTGTATTAGAGATGGACAGGAGATGGAGTACAGGACGCTGATTTCAAATTTTGTGGAGTGGTCCCAGGCAAACCATCTGCTCCTGAACTTGGACAAGGACAATGAACTGGTGATTGACTTCAGGAGGATGAGGTCACCTGTGGAGCTATTACCATCAGGGGTCATGAGGTGGAGATTGTGGACTGCTACAAGTACCTGGGCGTTCGTGTGAACAACAGCCTGGACTGGACGGACAACTGTAATGCTGTGTACAAGAAGAGCATGAGCAGACTCTACTTCCTGAGGAAGCTCAGATCTTTCAATGTGGAGATCTTCAATACTGGAGATCTTCTACCAGTCTGTGGTGGTCAGCGCCCTGTACTTTGCTGTAGTCTGCTGGGGGAGCAGCACCATTAAAAGGGACATCGGACGGATTGACAAATTGATCCGCAAAGCTGGTCACGTGATCAGTTGTGAGCTGGAGACATTTGTCACAGTGAGGGACAGGAGGACACTGGACAAACTGCTCTCCATCATGGACACTCCTTCTCACCCACTCTACCAGACCATAGAGGGGCAGAGGAGCTCATTCTCCAACAGGCTCTTACAGTGAGAGATACAGGACTACATTCATACCATACTCCATACCACTGTACAACAACTCACCCTTATGTAACAGATAATACTCCCTATAACTGTATACACCTGGTATTAGACATCTTATTAGACTGGTGGGACGGGGCGAAACCCCGGATAAAGAGACTGGCCATCCGATGGCAGAGGAAACACAGAAATGTGTTTGCACTGCATCACCTTTGCTCTCCCCCAGGCCCCTTTCTTCATCCCTTTGGTCCTCTACATTCCCCTGTTTCTCTTAGCCCTTGTGCCCAGTGGTGTTTATTCCCGTACCCGCATCCCCCGATGTGTCTTCTGAGTGCTTTGTGAATGTTATTGTGGTGATGAAATATGTACTATTATGTACCTGAAGCGTGTATTATTGTGCACCTTGTCATATTAAAAGATTAAAAAAAAAAAGTCTTTGCTTTGCGTTGCCTAGCGAAGTTGCCTAACAACCCTTTGATCTTTCCTTTGATGTTCTCCTGATTGTTATTATTATTCTTTATTCCTTTCACCATGGGAGTCTATGGCAACCCCTAGAACCGTCTGGTAAAAAGTTGTGAAATTTTGCATGCACATTCCAGCCAGTCTCCTCATTACCCACAGCGATTTATAGGCCCCCAGCTCCAACCGTCTAGCGGCACCAGCTGGTCAAAGTTGCAGAAATTTGTCAATTGCCTAGCAACGCACCTAGCAACCTTTGATCTGTCTTTGATGTGTCTGTTCTAACAGGGTTAGACTCTGACCCTGTCAGACCCTGTCAGACTCTGTTAGATCCTGTCAGACCTTGTTAGACCCTGTCAAAGGGTGCTTGGCCCCCACATTGCTGCTTGCAGCTATATTTTGATATTGTATTTTATATTTGACTACTACTTTTCTATTTAAATCTGAATTGTACATATATATTTTATTATCATTATTTTTTATGTATATAATTATGTCTCATCTGACACAGGTCTATTGCTCTTTGGTTGCTATTCCATCTATTGTTTTTTCTTTTTACCCTCTGCTATAAGTCTAAGTCTAAGAGGACCAAACTGGATCTAAATCACGACTAAACTGACCTCAAACAAGGTCTAAACTTGTTTGAAAGTAATTATAGAGTAATACTGTAATAATTGCTGTGAAACTTGAAACTATAACTAACAACAAACCAAAGTCTATCCCTCCCACAAAGACATACCATAAGACTACCACACGGAGACATGACAGACGCCGCCCCCCTGCGTCGTGGGGGGACTCGTCTCTCTTCTGTCCCGGGGTTAAGAGCAGATCCGCAGGGGGTCAAGTGGGGGCCAGGTTCATAAAGGTCATATAGACACATCCTGCTATTTCACAAGTCAATGAACACAGCGCTCATTAGATTTACTGGATAGATGTGTACGGCAATTAGGTAACAAAAGATAACAAGACACACATGGCCGGGAAACAGACATACCTGCCATTCTTTAAAAGGCAATGGGGATTAGAGGAGATTAAAGGAATAATGCAGCAATGTAAAAGATGTCTGAGAAACTTCCCAAGCAGGGTACAGTTAAGTCCTAACAATTGAAATATTTTGTTTTTCTCAATAAATACTAGTACAGTCGCGTAGTTGTCTCATCACCATCCAGGACAGACCCAAAAAACTACTAGAGATAGATCAATATATATGGGGCTGATATTTGTAGTTTTTTGTCGGTTATCAAAGCAAATCGGTATTTCCAGCAAATGACGATTAGTTTTGAACTACCAATATGCATAAAGCTATTTGAACACTTTATTATGATGAGATAACTGCGCAAACTTGGCCCTTCATATTGGCCAAAAAATATCAGTAGAGGAATTTTAAGAAATTGTTACATTTCTGTATATTGTTTTTTTTATTTTATTTATTTATTTATTTTTTATTAGAATTATGTCTGGGGTAAATCAGGACTAGAGGAACGTTTGCTTTGTAATACATCCAATTTATTTTTAAATCTATATCTACAACCAGATGGCCATTTATGTGTAATGGTGCCAAAACATAAAACAAGCCTACTATTACTATTAGACATTATGCAGTTGTAATACTTTGATGATCTAAGGTCGTTTTCACACCTGCCTTGTTTGGTTCGTTTAAAACGAACCAGAGTTCGTTTGCTCCTTTGATTCGGACCTTTTGGGCTGGTGTGAATAAAAACCAAAAGTCTCGATCCGGAGCAAACAAGCGAACCGAGACCACCTAAAAAGGTCGGTCTCGGTCCGGTTCCATACGAATCCTGGTGCGGTTCGTTTGAGGTGAGAATGCAGACCGGACTCGATCCGACACAAGTTGGCTTTTTGTACTTAACGAGCTCCCGTCGTATGTCCAGCATTATGGGAAACCGAGGCTTATGAAACTAAACTAAACAAAACAAAACGAAACTTACGAGGCTTACTTACTTTTTGCGTGAAGAGCAAGAGTCAGAACTTGTTGCGCACATAAGTTCTGTCCTCCGTAGTCGTCTTGCCCTGTGTCTTCGTCATTTGGAAATTGATTGTAAAATAGTGTAAACCTCACGATGCTGCTCAAACATTTGTGCAAACTGTATAAACTGAGCAAACCATATCGCTAAGGCTAGATTGAAAACAGCACGTAACACCGTTATTCTCCTCCTTCCGGGTTTGGACACCGACACGGCTCATTTCTGTCCAATGGCTGAGCGACGTCAGCACATGTGCTTTTGTTTATAGATGTTAGTTCGCTTGGGGAAAACCTGCAGTGTGAAAGTGAACCGCACCAAAATTTAAAAAATTTAAAAAAATTTGGTCCGGACCAAAGCAAGTGGACTATCGGACTTTCCTGGTGTGCAAACAACCTAAGTAACTTTTCTTGTCTCAGTGGAGATGTTGCTTTCTTGACATTAAACTTACCATCTTGCATTTATTCAGTTACATTTGTAGTGTTAGTGGGGACCCTCTCCACAGATCCAACATGTAACTAATGCCATACTCTGAACATTTTAGACAAAGTAATAACATCGCTATGGAGACAAGCAGGCAGCAGACCCTCAACCAAAGCAGTTACATAGTACACCAGTGTTCAATTAGGTTTGATTAAAAACGAAATGAAATCTGGCCTCGATCGGTATTCCTAAATAGTACCAAATAGCTTTACTTTTGCTGTGGATCATTTCACTCGCGCTCTTCCACTCTACCAATCTGCTTAAGTGAAAACTCTATTACCAGCAAAATATCTCCAAGGTATGCGCTCCCCTCTCTGTAGCCGGTAGCCAAACCGCAACTGTACAACTCTGTTTAGCTTGATTACAATGATGGCAGGTAATTTACAGCTCTGCAGCCCTGAGGATGAGACTAATGGGAGCGCACTGGCAGCTGTCAGTCACAGAGCGTCATCACATTGTTTAGCCTTGTTATAGTAGGTTGGACTTTAGCAACAGGTGCGCTCACTGTATATTTCATTTCATTTCCACAGGAGTCAAACAAAGAGACCTGTATTTATTTGTTGTGAGGATTTATAATTAGATTTCTCAAACAAAGTCGTACGGTGGCCAGTGAGTGGCATGTTATAAATTGGGGGCTCATCCAGGATTTTACAGTCTGATGATTGAAAACAGATTTTATCGCATGGCAATTACAGCAAAGTTTTTTACTTAAAATTGTTTTTCAGTGAGAAAATTGTTATGTCTGGACCCAAGTATAGAAATGTGAAAACCAATTTATAAACCATTAAATAGTGACAAATATGACAAAAATAAAATGAATATTGAGCATCGAGTAAGACTAGTTCTACCACTGTCTTATTGAATGAGATTCGGGGCACTATGTAACTTTTTCACCCGATTGTCTCTATAAGGATATTATGGCTTTGTGCGGAATGTTCCACAGTATGCCTTTAAACTTATCCATTTCTATGAAGAAGTATGGGAGGTGCCACCAGGCCAAGTCACTGGTCAGATCTGTGGAGAGAAAACCCGCTCACAGTAAGTGAGCATGTTTCTCTATACATTTTTCAAAATATATTAAAATGCCTGTAATTTAATAAATGCAAGAGAGATACAAGTTTTGTGCCATGCAAGGAAACATTCCAGAGAAGGAAATAATATCTCCACGGAGACTAGAAAAGTTACATAATGGACCTTTGACCAAAATTCAATCCATATTTAAAAATCCCATGACATGGTACTTCTTGATGCTTTTATATGGCTCCTTAATGGTTCCCTAATACTGTAAATGAATCCTTCTTCAAAATCAACACTCAGTGCATGAGAAACAGAGATAAGATGAGACAGTTCATAAAGGGAGTTGTTGCTTGAATGCAAATGAGGAGAAAAGAGCTGGCCTATAGTAGAGGGTGGGGGCGTGGCCAAACTCTCCGCTCTCATCTGATCCATTTCCGTGTTTTTGCACGGGGGGAGAGATTTGAAGCGTTCCATTGAAAAATAAACACATATCCACAGAAAATAAAATTAAACCACTGCTGTTCAAAGGTCCAGAGGCTCAGATAAAGGACTTCCGAGCCTAGAAAAACTCGGACGTGCCTCCAGGCAAATAAAAAAAACGCATTTTGCATTGCCTAGCGCATTCGCAGTCCAAACTCTCTGGGCGTGATTTACAGAGACGCTGAGGACAGACAGACGGGGGTGGAACTGCATTTGCATTTCTTTTTTCGATCTGACGTCAATCAGGTGCCTTGTTCAAAATCGCCCGTTTGAGCTCAGATTTTTTGTAACGCAGAAAAGGATCACAAATGCTCAGTTTAGACACATTAACGTTCAAAAACCTCAGAAAGTGAAAATTTCATGCCATGGGACCTTTAAAATCTCTTTCTCTAGATATTTAGCTATGTTCATGATCAGGAGTACCTAGCTGGAGGAATTACCAATATTGTGCATGACTGAGTCTGAGATACTAGACTACTCAATGGAAACCCACCTAGACACAGGAAGGGCATGCAAATTCCACACCAAACAGCCCCACCTGTTCTGGAAGTCTCCCTTTGCATATTTTTGTCAACCAAATCCATCATCAAACACTTTCTATTTTCCCCATCCATGCCTGCTGCAGCTCTTTAGAAGTTTGCCTTGGCTGTGTTGTGCCTTTCTGCACTTTCTCAGTTTATAACCTGAGGGCCGGTCCAGGTGGGTCATAGCAAATGCATTGTTTGGACTGAAAACAAACACCGCCAGCTGCTCTGTCATGTCCATATAAAACAGCAAAGCAGAGCCAGCAACATGAAGCAGGTGAGGAGCGGGGGGTTTGTGCGGGGTCGACCACTTGTCCGTGGGGGTCTTGGGGAAGCAGCTGCCAGTACCACTCTTTCAAGTCACCAACACTTTTAGCATTAGCCTCAGCTGCTATCTCCGGCCTCGCTGCACTAATGTTTTTCCAGAACACATGCTGCTTCGTTTGCTAAACTTGCCACATGAGCCGACCGGGCCGTGTCTGCTAATCTGACCAGTTCAAGAGCATGTCTATCCATTCAAGCACCTGAACCAAGCTTTGAAGTCCAGATGCTAATAGCTAACTAATTATTTAGCAAAGCGTGACAGGAATGGGTTGTGTGGAAGAGGCTATAAGTACCGTATGTCATAGTTTAGCTGGAAGGCAGTGGAATGTAGCCTATAAAACTTGATTGACAATTTTTGAAAGAAGTCTCCAAAACGAAAATGTTGAACCTGGATATTCTTTGATATGTGGTTCACAAATTAGCAATTTTGTCATTTAATGGACAGTCCTGCCATTGCGTTTGAATACATAAACAGAAGAAACTCCTAGGGCTACACAATATACGAAAATCAAACCAAAATTATATCATGTAACTATAATTTGAGAATATTTCAGTCTTATCTGCAGTGTTAATGCTCCTGGACATGTTCACAATATGGACTCTGAACAGGAACAGGACAGGAATCCTGAACTGAACAGGATCCTACTTTTTGAACATTTCACAAAATCCAAGTCCAAGTCATTTCCATTGTGGATCAATAAAGTCTAAATAATTCTATAACTGTGCTGTTTTAACCAATATTAATTCTTTTAAATCTACTTTGTTTTTGCCGACAAGAATGCCAGTCACCTTCATACAAATTTGTCGCATTTCCATAGGTCCATTAATTACACAGATATTAACCATAAACCAGGTCAAACATCTACAATCTGACAATTACAAAGCCAATTCTTCCAGAGTATTCTGACATGCCCTCCACCCCAGTATTAAACTATTTAATGCCACATGAACACAACCCATTAACCAAGCCAAAAGAGATTTCAAAGGCCAATCATCTCTTGACTTCTTACAAACAATTGTCATGGCAGATCATTAGCGCCGCAGGAGTCATTCTCAGTGGTAAATTCTCACTCTAAGAATGTGGGAATGAAGTGTGATTAACCAGGGGATCCCAGAACAGTTCTTCAGCTCCTCAGTCATCTCCAGTTGGGATGAGTTTCAAAATCCAATTTTACATATGCAGCTGTGCCCTCCATCTCTGGCTGTATCAAAGGGCCTGCTCCTCTTCGGCTTAATACCGTTGTTTCTTCCCACCGATCCCAGAGTCCTCGTGGGAGCGTGAAGTGCAAAGTGAATCACACGCAGCCAATTTGGATTCAAAGTCCATTTAGGTGATGCAATGTTTTGGTGATGTGAATTCATGAATGGACTGCAGATTATTTACTGGTGAGATTTAACCCATAGTGTGCCACTGTAATGTGTTGACCATTCAAAGTAAGTGATAATGATAAACGAATATTATTGATAGACATGAAAGATATAATAAAAGTGTATATGTAATTACTTCAATGGAAAACTTAAAGGCAAATTAACGTTTTTTTACAATCTGAGCCTTCTTTCGGCAATAAAACAAGTAGTTCATTTTCTTCCGCTTTTCCATTTTCTGGGTCAATTGGAGCAGTATCGCAGAACTTATGTTGAGCCGTTCTGTTCTAGTAATGATCCCGTATCCGTTAACATGGTGCTGTATCATATGCTCGGGGCATTACTTTGCGGTGTCCAAATAACACAAACTTTAGCACTTTTCAAATCATAGAAGCCCGATGTCTTACTGTAAGATTTCGTTTGAAGCAAAAGTGGACTGTAATCCGAGATTTAGCCATAGTTTCGAGTAGATGAGGACGCCAGTGCGCATGCGCGGACTGCTCCCGGGACCCAAACATGAAACGCAAAGCTGAAAACTATGGATAAATCTCGGATTACAGGCCACTTTTGCTTCAAACGATTTCTTACATTAAGACATCGGGCTTCTATGATTTGAAAAGTGCTAAAGTTTGTGTTATTTGGAGACCGCAAAGTAATGCCCCGAATACAAATGCTAACGGATACGCTACAACATAACTTTCTTCAAACAGCTCCAAATGACACGAACGTGATATGGGTGAGTCAAACGACTTGTTTTATTACCGAAAGAAGGCTCAGATTGTAAAATAACGTTACTTTTCCTTTAACAACTGACAACTATTTTGAAAAAGCATATAATTGTATATGTAGTTCCCAAGCATGATGATAAAGAAAATTGATACCCAGATACTAATCGATAATAAAACTAGTATCAAAACAAGATACTTATTTGAGCAAGTATCAATACTTCAGTATCAAAAATGTTTTCTGAATTGTTTGAAAATAGTCTTGAGTCCAAAAAGTACCCTACTATTAATTTATATTTTGTGTTTGAAATTACCATACATTCTTCTGTATAAATAAGAGCATTTTTATACTATCATTGCGGTGTCCAGTATCAAGCCTTTTTCCTTAGTATCAACCAGTATTAAGTATTATATCATTTGAAAGTTGTGATGAATACATTGACATTTTGCTATTTTATTAAATGTAGCATTCAAGGCTACACAAGTGACAATGCCATTTCCCCATTGTGCAAGTAATAAAGGATTTCTTAACATATGTTAGATTCAGCTGGGCACATTTTGAAATGAAATGCCATCAACAAGATCAATGTTGTTTTACTAAAATGTTTTTAAAAAGCTTTCGAGTAAAACAACAGGCCAAACTCTATTGACTGTGATCTGCAATGCTGGAGAACAAGCCAAAAACACCATGTCCTCAAATAAACTCGCTAACTGCTTTATTTGTCCAAGTCAGCATTTGTCCAAGAATATTTAACGCAAAAACAAACCTTATAAAATCTATTTGAACCATCCCTCAGCCATATTTGTCATTCCACTGTAATCCTTGGCACAAAAGCTTCCCCCAAACATAATAATCATAATTGTTTTTACTGTAGCTATAGAAAACACATGGAGGTTTGTAGTATTGATTGGCCCCAGGCACGTTTCTGCTGAGGTGCACATCTTCTACCCTGTACAATCAATCACTACCTCCAAGTGCCACCCACAAGTCCACAGCACCCTTTAGACTGGCTCTGACACTCCTTTGTTACACTATAGAACTGTCAGGGCAGTTTTACATGCTGTATTCATGACCATCTAGAAACTGATGAGATCATTTCAGATGGAAGGTAGGCACTGATCCATGGGTTGCAAAGTAAAGTTGGCATATAAATGAACAAAATACAGATTTGTAGGGCCAAACGTCCTCAAAATGTCCGAAATAAACAGGAAAGTGAAACAAATATTAAATGAAACAAATATTATTTTAGGGACAATGTACTCTTTTGTAACCCTGTAGAACTGTGAGGGCATTTTATATGTGTTCATAACCATCTAGAAACTGATGGCATAATTTCTGAAGGAAGGTATGGGCCGATCCATGGGTTTCAGAATGTTGCAAAGTAAAGTTGGCACAGAAATGAACAACCCCCCCCCCTACCCAAAAAAAAAAAAAAAAAAAGAGAGAGAGAGAGAGAGAGAGAGAGGGAGAGTTTTGTACGATTTTGGCAGTAAACAGAAAATTTAACCTCAAGAATATTACTCTAGGTAGAATTAACGGTTTTGAAAGAAGTATCCAAACTTATGAAGCACAAATGTTGAAACTAATGGCTTAAAGTGCTTCCAAATGACAGTCACGTCTTTGAGGTTGAATAATTGTAACTTGCAAATATTGTGAAAAAAAACTTTTTAATCTCTACTGATTGAGAAGACTGAACTTTGTACCAGTTTTTCTTTCATATGAATAGATTCAGTAATTACATAGATAATAACCATAAACCCGGTCATAACATCTGCATTTTGATTTTACTGTAGAATTCTCATCTTAGTTTCAGCTCAATTTTATTCATGGATTTCAGCTTTCTGTTATAGATGACATTTTGCAGATGTTTTATGTATTGCTAATTACCAAAGCAACAGTCCTCATTATCCATCATCATAAACCCATGGATTCTTGAATGCTGTGATGTTATCCATGGCTTTGCGAATACTGACCGTTGCCATAGTAATTAACAATTTAAAGCTAAATACTATATCTGTACAATGGTGAATGTCTTTAAAATATTGCATATAACAGGAAGCCAAAACCAGTGATGTTATTCCACCATATTTACTCTATAGCAGCTCCACTGTACAAGCCTTAAGTGTTTCCTGCATTGTCCTCACCTTATTGGCTGCTCACTGCTCCACACCTCTTAACCCCTCTTCCTCAATAAATCCCCTCCAAAGCCTTGTATTGGACAACACTATCCCACTATCCCTGCTGTTTCTCCATGCACCGGCAAATCTCAGGAAACAGACCAGAATACAGAAGGAGCTGGCCATCAGGGAGGAGAGGAGAGAGAGAGGGAGAGAGGGAGAGAGGGAGGAGGTGTAGGGACTGGATGGGATGCTGGGAGATTGTGTGTGCGGAGAAGAGGGAATTCTTTGGGAACGGAGCCAATCCAATTACAAGCAGTGGTGCAGGCCCGGTTCCTTTGGCAGAGCTGAATTTCAACAGTGGCTTGCCTGTCTTCCTTCCCAAGCATCTGTCCTTTCTTGCTACTTGTATTTTTCCCACATCGCGCTTACCAATAGGCCTGTTTATTTCATGGTCTCATTTACAATGTATTGTATAGATTTTGACTATTGTTTTGACTTCTTATAGTATGTAGAAATGCCACAGTTTTCCTCTCACATCTTGCATTTTGTGCTGTAAGTATCGCCATATTTCAAAAAAACAAGACAGAAATGTGTGTTGCAGTAAAACAAAGCAAAGAGCAAAGCATCATGGTCAATGTAGTTTTTTATGTTTTTGCTCATCACTGCAACCACACATTAACAGTGCTCTATGTAATTTCTCTCCATGGGGGTGTTATTGCTTTCCATGGAACATTCCACAGTGTAGCATTTAACTTACAAGACATGCAAGTGACCCCAAATTAAGTAACAGGTCAGCTCTGTGGAGAGGCAAGCTTGCTCACTGTAAGAATGCATGTTTTTGGGCAATAAATAATTGAATAAATGCAAGACATACAGTGGTACCTCACCTCACGAAAGACCCAACAAACGAAAATTTCAAGTTACGAAATGCCTTCACGTTAAATTTTGGTCCTCTAGATACGAAAGAAAATTCAAGTTACGAAATGCGAAATCTCAAAAATTCAAATAATGCGCGCTCAGCCACACACATTATACGCTTTTCTCAGACTGGATTTAAACTTTTCTCACATTTCTCTCTCGTTTAAACACTCAAACTTTCATAGATTTTCAACAAAATATATTAATAGTGAAGTGTGGGGGGAAGGGGGAGGGGGGAGAAGACTGCGCGCGGACACGTGTGTGATAGCGCAGCATGACCCGGCGCGGGGCTGCGAGCAGGTCTAGACCTGGACTAAACCAGGACTGGACCAGGACTAAACCTGGACTAAACCAGGACTAAACCAGGACTAGACCAGGTGGATTAAAGCGCCACGTGCGGGTCTATTTCCTGGTTTCGTTTCGAGTCACGGCTGAGGCGAGCAGCGAGGGGGACCGCACGCAGTCTGAGCGCATGAACGAACGCATGCAAGAGCCGCGATGGTCTAGACCTGGTCTAGAGGAGGCACGGTTTGAGTACGGGTCTCGTTCATGTGCTCAGACTGCGTGCGGTCCCCCTCGCTGCTCGCCTCAGCCGTGACTCGAAACGAAACCAGGAAATAGACCCGCGCGCGGCGCTTTAATCCACCTGGTCTAGTCCTGGTTTAGTCCAGGTTTAGTCCTGGTTTAGACCTTGGTCTAGACCTGGTATAGTCCACGTTTAGTCCTGGGTTTACAGTCTCTACGCAGAACACAATGTTACACTATAAAAAAATGTTACACTATAAAAAAAAACTTGGATCGGGGCCTTGGAACAAATCAGGCTTTTTCCATTGAAATAGCTACTCAACTTACGAAAAATTCACGTTACGAAACCACTTCTGGAACGAATTAATTTCGTAAGGTGAGGTACCACTGTATATGGTTGATGTAAGGCGAAGCAATCCATCTCTGTGGAGACATGCAGGGGGCAGACCCTTTACCAGAAAAGTTCCATAATCCAACTTTTAAGTCTAGAAGAGCTATTAATATTATTTATTTTTGTAAAAGTCCATAACACTACCCAGATTGTGCACTTCTTGTATGTTTTCCAATGTGGCTTTCAACTGCAAATGGCAAATAAACTAACTAGAGATTCTCCAATTCAAAACTGGTATCAGATACTGGCGCTGGTACTGACAAATTTGCTGGATTGAATATCAGCTTACAAATATTGGTTTCGTTAATATCCTGGTTGGGAATATAAAAAGTCTCATAATGTTTGAACTTTTATTTATACAAATATGTTCAGTGGTTACTTGAGAGATAAATAAACCTACATAACACATTTGTATCAGTTCCATCTTGTTTTATTTTAATTTTAAGTAAATAAATGCACTGCACTGTTATCGGCTGATGTCGGCTATCTGCAAATATTTAAAGCTGTAGTATCGGAATTGGTATTGAAACTGAAAAAGAAAAAAAGTGGATCAGTGCATCCCTAAAACTAACCTAAGCTATCCAGATACCAATTTAAACGTTACTAAAAACCTACAAATACTTCTAAACCAGGGGTGCCCAACCAGTCAATTGCGGTCTACCAGTCGATCGCAGGCAGAGTTTCAGCTGATCGCGTATGGCTACGTTCAGACTGCAGGGTTTAATGCTCAATTCCGATTTTTGTGAAATCTGATTTTTTTGCTAGGTCGCTCATATTTCCAATTAAATGCGACTTGTATGTGATCTCCAGTGTGAACTTTAAAGGAAAAGTAACGTTATTTTACAATCTGAGCCTTCTTTCGGTAATAAAACAAGTCGTTTGACTCACCCATAGCACGTTGGTGTCATTTGGAGCTGTTTGGTGAAAGTTATGTTGTAGCGTATCCGTTAACATGAGTATTCGGGGCATTACTTTGCGGTCTCCAAATAACACAAACTTTAGCACTTTTCAAATCATAGAAGCCCGATGTCTTAATGTAAGATTTCGTTTGAAGCAAAAGTGGCCTGTAATCCGAGATTTAGCCATAGTTTCGAGTAGATGAGGACACCAGTGCGCATGCGCGGAGTGTGCTCTCAGCTCCCGGGACCCAAACATGAAACGCAAAGCTGAAAACTATGGATAAATCTCGGATTACAGGCCACTTTTGCTTCAAACGAAATCTTACATTAAGACATCGGGCTTCTATGATTTGAAAAGTGTTAAAGTTTGTGTTATTTGGAGACCGCAAAGTAATGCCCCGAATACTCATGTTAACGGATACGCTACAACATAACTTTCACCAAACAGCTCCAAATGACACGAACGTGCTATGGGTGAGTCAAACGACTTGTTTTATTACCGAAAGAAGGCTCAGATTGTAAAATAACGTTACTTTTCCTTTAAATGCCCCCAAAGTGTCCCACATGCACACTGGAGGACACGACGAGGTCACGTGCAGTGAGCATGCTCAATGTTTACGGAAGTATCCTAAAGTTGCTGTCGTACCGGAGCCAAAACATGTACAGCTTATTTGTTTTAAGGAGGAGATCGAGAAGGAGAGGGACAAGGTTTTTGGAACTGTATATTTCATTGCATTATTGACCTTGTGTTGATCCTGCATATGACAAAAAAACAATCTTGAATCTTAGTAGTCTATTAAATTTTGTAGTAAACTTTGACTTAACATATTATCCTGTGTATTATTAAATTATTGAATGATTCTGACCTGCCTGGACATTAACACCACACTGCAGATAGTCAGTGATGGGGGAGGGCTAAGCTTAATGTCATGCAAATGAGGAAAGTTGTGAGAAAAGTGAGAAACGTTTCGGGGCTGATTTCCCCCCCTTAGCAAAATCTGCTGTGCCTGCTTTCACATAGCCACAACTTCTTGAAATATTGTCAGATTTTCATGTGTAAGACATCATTGGAAAGCTTAGAATCTGCACTGTCCTGAATTAGACACATTTGTGAGCGCCTACTTGTACCACTCTCGCTGGAGGAAACACGCCCAGGTCAGGTGAATGCGACCTGGCCGTTCAGACTGAAGTCGCATCCCAAAAGATCGGATATGTATCGGTTTTAGGACCACATATCTTGGGCTACGTTCACACTGCAGCCTGAAGTGACCCAAATCTGATTATGAGACTTTAAAGATAATCTCACTCCAAAAGCCCATATTTGCCATGTCTAACAGGTCATCCTAAAATGACCCCCCTCTTGGTAGATCTCGGCACACCATCAACCTCAAAAGTAGATCTCGGTTAAAAAAAAGGTTGAGCACCCCTGCTCTAAACCATCTATGCTACAAAACCATATTCCTTCTTACATGAATAAATCCACAATATCACCCCCAATAGCATCAAATCTTGTCTATGTACACAGTCTGGTGCTGGTAGCTGGCACTGAGCTGTACCCTGGCAGCTTATCTACATGGAGCAGAGGAGGTGCAGGCTCATCACCGGGTCACCTAATGCACCCAATCCCTGTGACACCTAAGGGAGCCCGCGGATAACACCCCCAATGTAAACAAATGAATAATGCACGACGGCTGCAACAATTTCTCTCCCACCAAAACCAACACGAAATCACGGTTAATTGTGATAAACATGTGTGATGTGTAGTGATGTGTGTAATCGCCATTGTGCAAGTTCAGGTTTGATAAATTGTGTAATCGTTTGAATAGTTTTTCTATGTTTTCTTGGCTATGTATTAATGTAATGTGATCCTGGTTTCAAATATGTATGTATGCAGGAGATGTCAACAAGCTTCACTCCAGGCACACACTAGTGACAGAAGGGCTCCAAAAGTTCATGTGTGTGTCTGCCGTATCTCACTACACTTTGGAACAGCAACAACAACAACAACAACAACAACAGGAAGCTGAACCTTATTATACATTTCTATATTTTATGCTTTATTATGTCAAATGTGTTCAAATTAAACAGGACTTTGGTATCACTACTACTGTTTATCTTCCTAAAATGTATAACGAAACACCAGTATGGACTTTCTGTCAGAATCAGTTGCAAACAAACAATTACTGGGAGGGCATCTGATGTGAAAAAGGACAGTTTTTTTTATTCATGGGTTTCAGCTTGATGTTATATGGTGCCAATTTGAGGACACTTGGCCATTTTAAGATATATTTTCTTTTAAATTGTTAATTGCTATGGCACGGGCCCTAGTTTTTCCACAAAAAAGTATCCTCAGCACCATAAAAATAAATGCATAAAAGATGACTAAACCCCAATGAGGCCTGAGCTCATCAAATATTGACTAATTCT
Source organism: Paratrypauchen microcephalus (assembly GCA_036785185.1). Taxonomy (NCBI): domain Eukaryota; kingdom Metazoa; phylum Chordata; class Actinopteri; order Gobiiformes; family Gobiidae; genus Paratrypauchen; species Paratrypauchen microcephalus. The sequence goes on along the minus strand of JAVJIX010000016.1, from coordinate 11,270,281 downwards.
TATAATGTTGCACGAAACATTAAATAAAAATACAACTGCATTCTCCACAGTCCCCCTTGTTTGCTGGATTCATTTGCTTGTTCTGGCCAGTCGGGCATGGCACCTTCTCTCTACGTGGCTTGCCTCAGACCCGGTGAATTCTTGTGTTTTTGTGGTTACCGTGGTTACAGTCATGGTCATGTGAGGAATCCCAATCGCTGGCATGGCTGTTTTGCATACATGTGGAAATGAGAGCAAGCTCAATTGGGCTAGTCACATTTACAGTACGAGGAACAATGTCTGAGTGGAAAAAATGAAGGAATCATTTTAAATCGTTTTTTGGCTCACTCTTCTCATCAAAGGTCCTCCTATATTACACAGAATTGATTATTGTAAGCTTTAAGCCATTTAGAATGTTGTTACCTCATCAAAAACAGACCCAGAGTTGTGTTTTGTTTCATTCACATGTTTGAGTAATCTTTTATTATTAGTCTGTCTACATCTTCAAACCTCAAAATGCTCTATTCCACCTTGTGATGTCATGAAGCGGTAGTTTTCAGTTTAACAGCATATGTGTATGGAGTTTAAAAACACACTTGAGCAATTCTTGTATTACCACATGACATAAGGTGAAACAGGGTATTTTCTAATTGAGAGAATTATGAAGGATTTCTGTATTCATTTCATAAACATAAACAAGACATACTTCTATTTGACAAGAAAATTATTTTTAAAACATTATTTTGTTGACAGAGGATTGGCTTAGACCTCTTCATTGAAAACTCTCAAGCTAATATGAAACAACTAGATTAAATTTCATTAGAATTCAATTGTGCAGCTATTCAACAAAGGATGGGCAATTTTACCAGAACATTTTTGATTGTCCTGGTAACAATTATTATGATTTTTTTTCTTGTTTTTCTAATATATTTCTTTTAGGGCTGGGAATATTAACGCGTTAATCGCGATTAGATTAATGTAAGTTATGATCGCGAACAATTTTTTTAATCGCGATCAGAGTTTGCCAGCATTTTCCGCAATTCTACCATCCATATGCAGCTCATTTGGTTGTATTAATTAAACTCATTGTCGGTTAAACGCGCTATTTTGAGTTTGCTAGTATTTTGTTCCTTCTACGCATCCGTAGGCAGCTCGAGCGGGCTTCAATCGAGTCGTCGGCATTGGCAAGGAAGGACACGCTGTTGTCTTCAGTTTAGCCAACTTAGCCACTATTACTGGTTCATTGTTACTTTTTCCTTTCTCTGCACTTTTTTGAAATAAAACAAATGGTGAGAAATACTTTGCATTGTGAGTTTAACTTTAGATTCGAACGGTCTTACTGCAAGATATCAATTTTAAACATGCAAAATAAATCACGATTAATTATGAAATTTCTGAGATTAGTTGCGATCAAGAAAATTAATCGTTTGACAGCCCTAATTTCTTTCTGGGGAAAAAAAGAGATACCAGTAATCACAACTTATAAACCTAATGTCCTGTGGATTGATTGCAAATTGAATCAAAAACTTCATCATACCCTTGTTTGAAATATTAAGCCATCCTAATAAAATCACCTTCAGCTTTATGGTCAGTATCAAAACGTGGCATATAACGTAAACCACTATCTTACGGTTATGTTATTATCTGAACAATGCATGGCAAACCTTTACTTGCTAGACTAAACTAAAGAGATAGCTGTTATGTGAGAGCTTCATCGTGATCCATTTCAACCAAGCAGAAAAAGTGCTCCATTATTGAGCAGGATTAGGCAGAATGGATGCCCTCGCCACCGCCGCCTGATTGGTGTATCGATTTAATTATGAAAGAACGAGACCAAAATAACCCAGGACCTCTTGTCAAGACTTGAATTAAAGATTTTGCTTGTACAAGTATGGATGTGGTTTTAGTGGCTCACACAGCTGAAAGTTATGTGTAGGAGATCGCTCTGTCATGGCATTAAAGGTCCATTTTGTTTCCATGGAAATGTTATTGCTTTGCCTGGAACTGCACTGCACTGTGTGGCATTAAACATAACTATCTCTGTGAAGACAAGTGATGCCAATAGGCCAAGTTACAGGTCAGATCTATAGAGAGGCGATCCCGCCCATAATAATAATGCATGATTTTCCAAGGTAATTTGAGCAATAAAAACACCAGTGATCTAACACATGGAAGATGGATAACTTTAATCCCATACTCCAAGCAAAGTAACACAGGAGTAACATCTCCAGAGAATAGAAAAGTTACACAGTGCACATTTAATCTATCGTAACAGAGAGAAGCAGTTGATGCCACCAGGCCTAGTTACAGCTCAGATCTGTGGAGAGAAAACCCTGCTCACAGTAAGAATACATGTTTTTCAGGCTATTTTTGAGGACTAAAAAGTGCATTTGAATAAAAAGTTGAATGCTACATTGTGAGACAATCCAGGCAAAACAAAAAACACCTGAAGTTACACAGTGTATCTCTATAAGCAACAAAATATGAAATGAAAATAATCTTGCAGTCCTCAATGAAGGACGACTCAAATCAGGATTAAAAGTTCTGTACTGAATTCATTTCAACCAATGTCACCCTAATGTAGATATCCTTAATGATTAAAGGTCCCATGGCATGAAATTTTCACTTTCTGAGGTTTTTGAACGTTAATGTGAGCTCCCCTACCCTGTTTAGCCCCCCCCCCATGGCTAAAAGTTGCGAAATGTCTAAACTGAGCATTTGCGGTCCTTTTCTGCGTTACACAAACTAGTGTTCAAACGGGCGAGTTCGGACAAGGCACCTTATTGACGTCAGATCGGCAAATGCAGCTCCAGCCCCTCCCTCTGTCTCCGCTCAGCGTCCCTGTATATCCCGCCCATAGAGTTTGGACTGTGAATGCACTACGCAATGCGAAATGCGTTTTTTTATTTGCCTGGAGGCACCTGCGAGTGTTTCTAGGCTCGGAAGTCCTTTATCTGAGCCTCTGGACCTTTGAACAGCAGTGGTTTAATTTTATTTTATGTGGAAATGTGTTTATTTTTCAATGGAACTCTTCAACTCTCTCCCCCCGTGCAAAAACAAGGAAATGGATCAGAGAGCGCTCAGAGCAGACAGCGGAGCGTTTAGCCACGCCCCCACCTTCTACTATTGGCCAGCTTTTTTCTCCTCATTTGCATTCAAGCAACAACGCCCATTATAGAGTGTTCTGAGTGAGAAAAATTACTCTTTCTCAGCTTATCTCTGTTTCTCATGCACTGAGTGTTGATTTTGAAGAAGGATTCATTTACAGTATTAGGGAACCATTAAGGAGCCATATAAAAGCATCAAGAAGTACCATGTCATGGGACCTTTAAGGGATGTTTGTGTGCCTGGGTATACTATAAAACATCATGGGGACTAAAATCTGTACACACATATCACTGGGTACCTGCTTTTCTTATAAGGCTCCAATTATTTAGATTCTTTATTTTTAGATCAACAATGATGATTTAAAGTTAAGATATGGGCCTGTACCCCATGTATTTCAGCTGCTTACACAGTACATATTGTATAAGCAGCTCTTGAGGTCAATAGAATGATTAGTAAGCATTATATTAAAACTGCTTAAAATGATATGTTTTTTTGTCACCCAGTCAGGTAGAGCGCCTTGAAGGTTAGGGATTATGGTGAGGCTGGGCAAGTAGTGACTACAGTTATAGGATCATTCTCCAGAAAATGTATGCAAGTCGCGTAAACCCAAAATTTGCGTGCATGCGTGTTAGCCAGTTGCAGCCACAGAGCGCACGCCACACTACAGCTGTCAATCAGATCCCGCGTGGCCTCATGGGAGGAGGGGCTCAGTGCTCCTGACAAATCCCTCCACCAGCTGTCTATAAGCAGAGTATGAAAGCACCATCAGTATGCACGGGCCGCCACCACTGTCAAAACGCACTGCTAGCTATTGTTCAACGCACATCACGGGCAAAACTGCAAAAAGAATTATCGTGTTACAATTACTTGAACTCTTGACTTGAGTATATTTGGAAATCTAGGACATAGAGACCTTTTTGCTAATAAATGGTCTCTATACAGTATTATTTTCTATTTTAAGTAGGTATTGTTCAATGCACAACATCACCAGTCAGCACTACAAAGAAATAATTATCTATGAGTTAAAATGACCAAACCACACCAAGATACAGGTCAGCTCTGTGAAGAGTAGGGTTGGGCGGTAATACGGTAATACGGTGTACTGCGGTATCTAAAAATAGCAACGGTATCAGATTCATTACCGTCATTAAAAAAAAAAAAAAAAATCTTGCCCTAATATAATATTAACTATAATTAATTTAATGCGTAAATAAAGAGTGTTTGTCCAGCACTTATGTATGTGTGGTTGTGTTTGTTAATTTAATACTATTACAGTTTAAAACTAATATTACTATCGGAGAGATGACGTTCGATGAAGTTCCTGGATGTTGCGTCGTCACGTGACATTACCGCTCATAAGGGAGAAGGAAAAGACAACATGACAGGCCGCGCTGAGTTGGTCCCAAAGAAAAACACAATTTGGCAGCATTTCGGATTTCGGCCAAATGACAAGGGAGAGCCGGGAAATGTCAACGAGGCTGTGTGTAAAATGTGCAGGAACACGGTGGCGGTGTTCTGGTGAAACATCCTACCCGTCGAGAGATAACAGCGGCACTGTGGAGGAGCAGAGGCGCGAGTGTAGTGCACTCGTGAATGTATGCATAATTCACCTTCTTAACTGTGTTGTTACAGCTTTGCCATGCGGGTTTTGCTCAGTTCTTTGTTAAGCACTTGGTTATAAAGTCACTGCTTCTGATAATGATTCCTGTTGGTTTGTTAGCTTTAGCCCACAGACAATTTGTTATTTCGTCCCGTCGGTTGGCTGCTGTATTTGCACTTTAAACATTTGTTAATAAAAGTTACTCATTTTGTACATGTTTTGTTATGTTTTCAGTATCATTAGGCCTATGTAATGCTTGCTATTCTGTTTCTGAACGGTATAGGTGCAAGCTGCCATTTGGCGAGGCGACTCCACTGTAGTGCTACGAAGTGTTTTTTTTTATTATTTTTTTTTATTCATTTTTTTAGCCTTAGCAACGGTAATACCGTATACCCCGGGAAAATGTGGACACGGTTTAACGGTATCAAAATTTGGATACCGCCCAACTCTAGTGAAGAGGTGACCCAGCTCACAGTCAGTCTGTTTTTCTAGGTATTTCTGAGCTATAAAACCACTTGTATTTGAATAAATGTAAGGTAGTGTTGTCATAATGACATACTGTGGAACATTCCAGGCAGACCAATGACATATCCATAGGCACAAGCAGATGACAAAACCCCCAACCAAAAAGTTACACAGTACACCTTTAAACTCAGAATCTTGACGTGAGAACATTTAAATATCTAGTAACTTGGCACTTTTTTTCCTATTAAGTGTCTTTAAAAAAACATTAGACAAATTACTTTTTCATTGATAATTAAGGGGTTTATATTATCATAATCTTTTTCTCATTTTCAAGCCAATATAATGATGTACTGCTATTCCGTTTACTTTAATACTATTCCTTATCTCTACTACTCTATGCGTGATACTGTGATCAAGTTAATAGCATTAATATTGGGGAAAATGTCTAAATCTATTTAGGGATAAGGGATGCAACGATACAGTTTTCTCATGATTCAGTACACATCTCACTACATGGGTCACGATATTGTTTCCATTTTCATACATTTGAAGACACACACACACACACACACACAAAAATTGATTAAAGCCGATGTAAAGCCAAAAGCGATTCTAAAGTATTTAAAAGTTAATACAGTATCTTTGTCATTCTTGGGTCTATCAATGTAAAATAAAAAGTGAATGAAAGATAGAACCCACCTCTGTTAGAATATTTCAGCTGTAAGGGCCTGTTTACACGAGAACGCTTACGAATAAAAACGACAAAATATTTTATCGGAAGTGCCTTTTGTTTACACGATGACGGCGTTTTTGGGGCCTAAAAACGCTAAAATCTGAAACCACCCTCCAGAGTGGAAAAGTTAAATATGCTCCGCTGTAGCGTTTCCGTGTAAACTGCCCAAGACGCAAAACTGGTCAGATCTGCTCACGTCGCGTACGCGTTTACGTCACATAGATGCAATACATTGCCGCATAAATTGTATAAATCGCACCCACACACGTCTACGGTCTTTTCTCTTCTTCCCGTACAAGTCTTTCTCACACTCTCACAGCCACACAGACGGCCAAGACAAGCGACTTCCGCATGAGGCACTTCAAATGTAAAACCCGATGTGATTTTATATTTTCTAATTCACTGTAATCCTCCTGTAATGTCACTATTTTCAGTACAATATTCAAAAACATGTCAACAAAAATACAAGTCACTGAAATGTTTGGAGCGGAACTTAACAACTCATTTAAAACGCAACTAGAACATTTTATTTTGAAGTCTTTCCTTTCTCTTTTCCGGTACAGTCATGGTTAGAAATGTAACTTCACGCTGTTGTGATGTTGTTGTTGTTTTTTTTTTTTTCAGTCCAGTTATTTACAGCGCCTCCCTTCGCTGGCTTTTGCATCCACTTTTGCGTCTTCGTATAAACAAACATTTCCTGTTGAGAACGCTCGTCTAAACGCGGATAAAAAATTGAAGACGAGACGCCACTTTTGCGTCTTCTGTTTTGATCGTCGCCGTATAAACGTAGCCTAAGTCCTGATGGAGTGGTTTTCTTGCTGCATCTGAGAAGGACGCTGCGATAAATGTTTTCCTTTCGGACCAAAATAAATGACAAAACAGCACGCATGGAAAACGTATATCGAAGAAACATGTGTATCGAATATCGTTGCATCCCTAGTAGCGATGCCTGCCTTATTTAGCTACTTTACTATATTACTGGACAGTTGCCATTACTTTTCTACAGATTTGGATATATTTTTGTGCCTTTTGAAATTCAAATTTGGTGAAAGTTGTGGTTGAAATCCACTTGCACACTTTTCCCCTTTTTTTCTTTAAAAATAGTCTTGGCCATATTGTTACATCCGCCCAAATAACGAGCAAAACTTCTCTTGCCCCCTTCCTGCATCTAATTGTAAAGCACCACATTCAGGAAGGGCATGCATTAGTCATTGCAGTCATTATAGGCAGTCATTATTAGCTTTTCCATCAACATTCAGAAATATTTGCCAAATATTCCGTATTGGTAAATCCATCCAAAAACATCAAATTAGTTTAATATTATGAAGCCAACACGTTTTAACTACTCCAAATATGTCATTTTGCAGTGTAGTCGCTGCGCATCAGCTGGTGGAGCAGTTGCAGCAGCTGTTCTACATTAACTAGCCAAACATGTGAGATTGACAGTCTCACTTTAGCTTTTTTTTCACACTTTTCTCTCACTTCCCCTCACCGTCAGTGCTGTCAACAAGCCATCTCGCCTAATACCTCGTTTCCTGTGGATTGGGTGTGAAATCTATCATTACTAAGTGGCCAGCAGCCTTTAACCCCTCTGGTCTCCTCTGTTTTCACACCTCTACAGAGAAAAAGCCCACTCTCATTTTACTTTAAGAGCCACAGGCATTCATTAGAATGAATGGCACTTTGAGTGTTATGGGGTCTTACACACATGCTAATACAACAAGAGAAAGGTATTGAGCGCTAAGCTACTGTGAGGTCGCTACAGGTCTGTATAAGCATGAGAATGCCAGAGGTGCAGAGAGGCCAAATCATCGTCAAGTCAAGACTAAACTCCATTACTTCAAATTAACTTGACTCTTCAATGAAAAGTAACAGTACAAAATGTTACTACATTCTATAAGTCCTTACCTTAAAAATGTATGTTTTAAAGTAAGGTACAAAAATCAACTTACAAATCTTGTCATAGGGTTAGAGTTATTTTTACAATACAATTTTTTAGAATTTTTAATTGTAAAAACACCTAAAAGTTAACTCTGTAAGATTTAGCCTAGTCCCTCTCTCAGTCCGAGCTAGCTCCACACTAGCTCAGCTCGAGCAGCGAGCCCTCTGATTGGTCAAAACTGAATGTTTTTGAAGTCAGATGTTGCCTACCATACACTCAATTACCAGTAAAAAAAAATGTGCACGCAAAACTCTTCTTACTCAAGTAAATGCAACTCGCTATCACCCCCTCTGTTCGTAGTAGGAAGTACACATTTGGACTCGTGAGAAAAACACTGCAGCAGCACACAAACAGCCAGAGGAACAAATGTTCCTACCTTCTTGAGGCGTCCGCTCTTGGTGCCAACAAACGCCACGCAGTAGCCGTTGTAGACGTAGGAGGTCACGGAGGTCATGCGGTCCCTCGTCTCTGTGTACAGAGTGTGACCTGTGACCAGCTGGGAGCCCCCTAGAGGCTGGTTTATGTCAAGACCACAGAACGAGTCATCGATGGGCACCGGCTAGAAAGAAGAGACATTTAGTTAGGGAGTAGAAAAGGAGAAGTGATTTGGACCAAAATAAACAACAATATGTAAATTTTCTGTAATTCATGATTTCATTTGCCCGATTATATTTTGTTATGATAATAATGATAATCACAATAACAAATGCACTTTTAAAGTGCGATTGAACTATTTTTCCTGAGAAGCGATGTGCGTGAGAAATACCATGTGTGGCGTGTTAGCGCGTGAACACGTCGACTTGCGTGTGTCACACTCTCCATGCGTGAGACTTGAGATCCCTGTACAAACTGTGTGACAGCACCAGTGCCCATAAAGTTGGTAGTTAAGACACCTCACTGTACTATTTTGTGACAATGAATTAAAGGAAAAGCAAACTGGATTGTACTTTAATACCAAGAATATTGACACAGACTTCTTACTATGTAGAACACAGCACACTTGTCTATAGACTCAGACAGGCAGTGCCCTCGAGGCCGTTGACTCAATAATATGTTTTGCCAAAAAATGTGTTGTTTTTGTTACGGACAGGCCAGTATTTGCTCAAGGCCAACATTCCCACACCACAAAAATAAACTTTTGAATTTGGACACTCAAGTGTTGACGTTTTGTTGCAGCTGTATGTTGCAATCACATAAACTGTAAATGTCAGCACCTGTTTAGCTTTTGTGGCTGGAAAGCTAGCATGCTAATAGCAACAACAGGAAAAAGAGCTAAATCTTTGAGATTTAATATAATAATCCATATTTATACCTATTTTACCTCAGGAGAGATTTTATACAAACTCTTGAGGTCAAAATATGTAATCTAGTTATGAAGCATTCTTGTTGTTGTTAGCAGAGCATCTTGCATTGGAAAGAATACAGCTAGAAATAACACCAGGTTCAGCTAAGGCAGTGCTTCTCAAATAGTGGGGCGGGCCCCCCTGGGGGGGCGCGGTGTGATGCCAGGGGGGACGTGTGTGACCCTGGGAAACATGCTTTTTTGCCGTACTGTACTAGAACTAAGTGTAATTGCACATCAACAACAGTAGTTGGCAGTGGCGCTCTCATTGTTGCTCTGGGGCAGGGGTCAGCAACTTTAAATATGCAATATACAGAACAGGCTCCCAATCAGCAGAACATCCTCTGTCACAGAAAAAACATGTATATCCTACTGCATCATGTACTTTAGTCAGACAGAAGCTGATGCATCAGCGGCACAAGGACAGAGCGTTTTATTTTGTTGTTGTTTTTTCAGAGCTTTTAGTTTATGCAAATAAGCCATGCGGTTTTAAGTTTCGTTTCTGTAAAACGTAAACAAATGTGTGCAAAGCTGCATTAAAAACACATTAATATTTGAGTCCTCAGTGCAAAAAAGACAGTGCGGTCTTTGTTTCTTTCTTTTTTTGTTTTTAATGTTAATAAAAGGATACAATCTTATGCAGAGATGTACTAATAACAATTTTCTAGACAAATACTACTATTTATAGCCTAGTCGCGCGTAAGGAGGGGGGGCGTGAAATTTTTTCTTCTTCCTAGGGGGGGCGTCACAGAAAATAATTGAGAAGCACTGAGCTAAGGTGAGTGATCAAAGTTGTGGAAATATAAAGCTATCATCAAAGAAAGAGAGAGAGAAAAGACAGACAGAGGGAGAGGGAGAGAGAAGACAGACAGAGGGAGAGAGAGGTCAAAGGTCAGCAGAGGTGCGTGAACTAGTCAACCATTCAGACAAGCACTTGCTTTCTGTTGGACGTGGTAGACACATTTGAGGTGCGGATGAGTGGGCTGCTCCGTGCTCTCAGTGAGGCTCATTACCCCGGCCAATCATCACACCTCTGCTGGATACACAGGCTGAATAACAACAACCCTACCTGGCAACCCAAATACTATAAGCAGTCACTGATTATTGAATTTAATTTACTTAAAGGCCCTATATTACACAAATGATATTGATTCTTGTGAATTTTTAAGCCAGGTTATAATGTTGTTATAATGTTGTTACCTCATTATAAATATGACCAGAGTTGTGTTTTGTTTCATTCACACATGTTTGAATAACCTTGGTTTATTAGTCTGTCCACATCTCCAAAGCTCAAAATGTGATTTCATATTGTGGTCGTTTTCAGGTTAACAACTACATTTTACCTTTAGTTCAGTAGATATTAGCAATTCCAGGGCTGAAATCATACAAATGATTCTAGTGAAGGTGCATGGACTTTAAAAACACAGTGGAGCACTTCCTGTATTACCACATAACATCACAAGTGTTTTCTGTTTGAGAGACTAAATATGTAGAGTTTGTGTGTCACATGTGTGAGAATGAAACAAAACAAAACTCCAGGTATGTTTTTGATGAGGAAACAACATTATAGCATAGATCAGAAAACAAACATCTACTTGTTGTTTTGTTTCATTTTGACCAGCCATGTAGTTTGTGGCTCAGTAAGGTTTATAAATAATACATGTAACATTAATTGGTACATATGGGATTTGAATTCAACTTTCTCAACTTAAATGTAACTACAATTTTAAAGGTCCCATGGCATGAAATTTTCACTTTCTGAGGTTTTTGAACGTTAATGTGAGCTCCCCTACCCTGTTTAGGCGCCCCCCCCCCATGGCTAAAAGTTGCGAAATGTCTAAACTGAGCATTTGCGGTCCTTTTCTGCGTTACACAAAACCAGTGTTCAAACGGGCGAGTTCGGACAAGGCACCTTATTGACGTCAGATCGGCAAATGCAGCTCCAGCCCCTCCCTCTGTCTCCGCTCAGCGTCCCTGTATATCCCGCCCATAGAGTTTGGACTGTGAATGCGCTACAACGCGAAATGCGTTTTTTTATTTGCCTGGAGGCACGTCCGAGTGTTTCTAGGCTCGCAAGTCCCTTACCCGACCCTCTGGACCTCTGAAATACCAGTGGTTTAATTTTATTTTATGTGGAAATGTGTTTATTTTTCAATGGAACACTTCAACTCTCTCCCCCCGTGCAAAAACAAGGAAATGGATCAGAGAGCGCTCAGAGCAGACAGTGGAGCGTTTAGCCACGCTCCCACCTTCTACTATTGGCCAGCTTTTTTCTCCTCATTTGCATTCAAGCAACAACGCCCATTATAGACTGTTCTGAGTGAGAAAAATTACTCTTTCTCATCTTATCTCTGTTTCTCATGCACTGAGTGTTGATTTTGAAGAAGGATTCATTTACAGTATTAGGGAACCATTAAGGAGCCATATAAAAGCATCAAGAAGTACCATGTCATGGGATCTTTAAGTATAACTCCAATGACTAAGTGGCACCGTGGGTTCAGCATGGACCCACCGACTAGAGAATAGCCATTTTGATTGTAGTCTAAATACTGTTATTGGGTCACTTGGCAAGACACTTCACCCACACTACCTGAGCCTGAGTTGGTAAAGGCATCTAGGGTGAGAACCTGCTGAAGCACTGCACAACTGGTTTACAGTGATGATACTGAATAAATAAAAGGAGCAAGCCAAAAGGGAGAAACATACATACATAAAACATACATACATAAATCGGCATTCGCCATGTGATGAATGTTTATGTGAAGGATGAATAGTTTATGTGAAGGACTATTTTGAGCAAGTAGCCATGTGCCATTCAAAGTCAACGCATGAGTAAACATGAGTAATATAATGTATATCTTCATTTAAAAACAAAAGACAGTGTAAAAATAAGTATATGCATTTTCACTTTTAAATGGATGCTAAAAAAAAGATCCACTATGTAACATTTCTATTGGGAGATTTGCCAACTGCTTGTCTCCACAGAAATGTGATTGCATGTCCTGGAATGTTCCATGTTCCAGGCCATTAACCGTATCAATCTTGCCTTTTATTTATTCAATTACAGGTATTTTATTCATTCTTAAACTGAACAGGGTCACCTCTCCATAGATCTGACCTGGTGGCGTCACCTGCTTGTCTCCATGGAGATATACAAGATGTACTCTGGAACATTCAACATCTTAAACGTGGACTTAGACAAACATTATTGATCAACAAGGAAAATTATTTGGTCACAGTGGCTCACACATGACAATATAATAAAGAGCAACAATATAAATACTAGTTTAAAATAAGTTGTATTAGTAGCAAATGACTGGTGTCAAATAAGGCATAATTATATGCAATGTACAAAGTACACGTAAAACACAGAAATATAGTAATACAAAATATATCTATTTCAATGGAGGTGATGGACCCTTCCCTTGAAAAATGGAAAGCGCTAGTTTTCATTTGCTGTACTGCTGTAACATGATCGTTTTTTGTTTGTTTGTTTGTTTGTTTTTTAATCCTTTATTTATCCCTGTAGGGAAATTATTTCTCTGCATTTGACCCATCATTCAAGAGCAGTGGGCAGCACATCTTTCAGGCGCCCGGGGACCCATCTCCATGATCTTATTGCTCGGCTTTGGTCAGGACCACAGCTGGAGGATTTTACCTATGGTGCATGTTTTTGTGTTGATGGGGGAAACCGAAGTGCCCGGAGGAAACCCACCCAGACACGGGGAGAACATGCAAACTCCACACAGAAGGGCTGGCCAACCCGTGGATCGAACCCAGAACCCGGATTTAACATATTGTATCTGTTAACTTTTCATCTGTTAACTACCCAACCTCAACAATCTGAAAATGAATAAATAAAAGTGACAAACCAAGGAATCATGTTTACATCTTAAAGGAAATACTGAAAAAAGACAAGTAAGGTGAACTGTGCAGAGAGCAGCAGTGTCCTCAAAGAGCCATATGCAGTGAAGTCAGACTGTTAAACCGACTCCGGCTCTCACCGCTGTTCTATAGGCCCCACTGCCAAATCCCGACGTATACATCGCCATCTCATTATCCTGTGCTGTCAGTGAGTCAGCCTGTCTCTGTGTGCGGCTGTCAGGAAGCACAAGTTGGCTACTTTTGAGTGACACGTTCTCAGAGTGAGCCGAACCCCCTCACTGCTGCTGTAAAAGAACTCAGTCACTACATTCAGACTTTAAGTTTTGCTGTAGACTTGGGTAGGCCCTGTTCTAATCCTGGTTTAGTCCTGGTTTGTTCCTGGTTAGGTCCTGTTCTAGTCCTGGTGTAGTCCTGTTTTAGTCTTGGTTTAGTCCTGGTTTGGTCCTGGTTTAGTCCTGTTAGTCAGAAACATTTGAATAGTGATGGGTAAATTACAAGAATCTGTTACATTTTAGAACATTTTTGTAGGTGAAAGGTACACTAACTTTTCTGGTCTGCAACTTGCTAAAATTCTTTCACTTGGAATTTGCTTGGAACTTCATGCATCAATCATGCATTATGCAGTTACAGATGTTTGTACTGTGTAAACTAAAAAAAAAATAAAAAATAAAAAATAAAAACATGCATTCTTGACTGGCTCCAACCGGCTTTGCACTGAAAAATGGTCACCCCTCTCTCTGTAACTGCTGCAGTGAGCCTTGTCATTTTGATCTAAAATGTGGAATTTTGATCTAAAAATAATTATGGAACTGGCTCCAAATTAGCTTCTATAACTGCTAACCTTTTGAGCTTCATTTGACTGGATTTATGTGTGTAAGGGCAAAGCAATAACACCTTCATGGAGCCGGGTGACAGAACCTCCCCTACAAAAAAGTTACATAGTACATCATTAATTGCAACTATTCACATTGTAATTGTGATTGAGATAAATCTTACTATTTTTAAATTTCAGTTTGGTGTTAATTTTGAGCTAGTGTGGGCGCAAGTGTGAACGCAGTCAGCACTACTCCCATTTTTTCAAGTCGAGTCAAAGCTTTACAGCTGACAAGAATGAATCACCACATTTTATATCTAGACTATCCACTGTGTTTTATCCTCAGGTCCTAAAGTAACACAGAGGTCACGCAGGATCCACTGCAGTATTAAAAAAGCTCACGTCACCACTCATGCCGGCTGTGTACCTTTAAAAGCTTGTGCAATCTTGTGCAAAACTGTGTTATTTATCATTAAGCTCGTAGCTATGACGTATGTTGTAGAACTGCAGTCATAACTTACAGCGCAAATTTGTTAAATGGACCCACCACATTTCAGGTTATTTACCAAAGTGGATCACCTTTGCTGTCAGAAAAGATACAGAGAAGTTGTTCCAAAATGTCTTACTGCAGAAAAGAGGTCACCTTAAGTTCATTTTGGCATCATTTCAACAACAGTTATTTTTAGGTACGCAACGTTCCTGACCCAAAAAAGGGAATTTAGTCGACTACTGTTGTAAGAGTGGTGCTTAAAATTCAAGAGATAAAGCAGAGCACGGGGGAGCAATTGGTCCATCAATCAAACAAGACTCAATAAATCAATGTTGTAACTCCCACTAAACTCTACATAGTGACTTTAGCAACAATTTGTCACCTGAAAGAACTGGACTTTAGGACTATCTGCACTGATGGGCACATGGGGATCTATATTGATTGACTTTCAAACATGGCAGAATACAAAAAAGCATGATTCAATAGTTTAACGGTCCTATATTATACAAAATTGACTCTTGTGAGCTTTTCGCCATGTCATCAAGAACGTAACTGGAGTTGGGTTTTGTTTCATTCACACATGTTTGAGTGAGTCTTTATGATTGGTCTGTTTACATCTCCGAAGCTCAAAATGCTCTATTTGACCTTGTGATGTCATGAAATCTTTTACCTTTAGTTCAGTAGAGATAGGTAATTCCAGGGTTGAGATTATCCAAACTGTAGTGCAAGGAGTTTAAAAACACAGTGGAGCAGTTCTTATATCGCCACATGAGATCACAATGTGGAACCGAGTATTTTCTGTTTGAGAGAAGCACATACTGTATGCAGGGTTTGTGTGTTAAACATGTGTGAATGAAACAAATCACAACTCCAGGTCTGTTTGTAATGAGGAAACAACATTATAACAGATCAGAAAATAGTGTAATATGGGCCGTTTTTAAAAAAAAAGCTGAATGTAATACAGAAAAATGTTTGAAAAGGATTAAGAAGTTTATAAGTTGTGTAAAATAAAGATCATTAAAAGAAGACAAGAAGACATGTCTATATATTTGTGGTATTTAGAGAGTATTTAGAGTATGGATCGTGATTTTACATTATACTCATTGTAAACTGTAATGTTGATCATATAATATAAATATAGGTGCATATAAATAGACTTCCTGTTCCAGACTGCAGAGCTGGTTCTCGTCTCTTCATATCGTATAGCTCAGCTCGGAGGATTGCAAGGAAGTACAGAGATGTGGGCAGGAAGAGGATGTAGGTGAAAATGAACTTTGTGAGCACTGACTCCTTAAATAAACCTGAAAACATGCATGATACAACAATAATATAAGCCAGTAATGAGTGAGAGCTATTATAACATGGTTTAAAGCTGAATTTTGCATAACAGGGTAAATTTAAAAACTACTTTTAGTTATTTTTGAAAGCAGGAGGTTATGTAATCCAACCACAGACTGTATAAAGAAGTGGACTAAGGGAGTGTGAAGTCACCCACAGCGTTCGGCTTCAGTTAAATGAAGCTCAAGAGGCTAGCAGTTATGGGAGCAAATTTGGACCAGAGTTCCAAATTAATAATAGGAATTATTTTTGGACAAAATAAAAACACCAGGATCATGTAGAGTGGGTTAATACAAACATTTTAAGATCAAAATGACTCTCACAGCAGCAGTTACAGAGAGAGAGCAACAGTTTTTCACTGTAAAGTCAAATGGAGCCAGAGTCGATGAAGCTGGAAGCACCCCCATGCTCACTTCCTATTTTGAATGTGGTAGCTAGCGGGTTAACATATACATACCGCAGATCCTTCATCCCCACCGCCATCAGACTGTACAACTCCACTGTATAGTCCAAACGTGCAATATTGTCTTTCAATACTCTCCCAGTTACTGTTTCTTATTATTATCACTTGTATAACTCCACTGTATGGTCCTATCGTGCAATATCGTTTTTCCAACGTGCAATATTGTTTTTTCAATACTCTCCCTGTCACTGTTTTATTATTATTATTACTTATTCGAATTATTACTTATTCATTCATTCATTCATTTTCTTCCGCTTTTCCATTTTCTGGGTCACGGGGGCAGCAGTCCAAGCAGTGTTCTGCTGCCCAGAACACAATGCACCAGCCCCCATGAATCCTTCCGCGGGTGGTGGGTCCACAGGAGGACGGCTCACGTCACAACAGGCCTTGATGTATCTTCTGCCATGGGGGCTACCAGTGTCCACAGACACTGGGGGCAAGGTGGGGTTAAGTGTCTTGCCCAAGGACACAACGGCAGCGCTCATCTGTGGGAGCTGGGGTCACATGCGGTCAACCGTCAAGAGCGGGATACGAACCGCCAACCCCCTGGAATTATTACTTATTTTATTATTATTACTTATCTTTATGCCATTCTTGCTGCATGCACTTTTCTTTCTTGTTCAAACTGTCCCTACCTGGAGCTACTGTGACAAGTAAATTTCTCCTGCGTGAGATCAATAAAGTCTTATCTTATCTTATCTTATCTTAAAGACTGAGATCAAACCAAACACAGTCTACACTACAGCAGGTGGAATAAATACGGAGGACATCTCATTTCATTTACACACTAAAAGTTTGTTTGTTTGTTTTGTTTGTTTACATAGAAAAGTCATGCATTTATCCACCTGTCAATCCTGCTAATCAACCATAAAGATTGAGATTATTACTATTTATTAGTATTACTATTACTAGTACTATTACTATTACTTAGTGCTGTCAGGCAATTTAAAAAATTAATCTAATTACAGGATTTGTAATTAATTAGGGAGAGTGAAAGAGAGAGTGTCTGTGAGACAGACAGAGAGCGAGGCCACCCACTTTGCAATTGAGTTTGTCAATTTTTCTGTGGTCGCTTTGCTCATTCGTTTCCCAAATTCTGTAAGCGTGGTTCGTTGAAGTGCGCTCACGCTCGCACTATCACCGGTAACAGCAGAACTTGTTCGGATGTGTTGAGCCATCAGGCTGGAGCGACTTCGGTGATCGGAAAATTCTTTTCAACAAAAGCTACAAATCACCGCGTTCTTGTTGATAGTCCCGTCTTCGTTCTTTGTATAAATAAACTTGCAGTGAGCCAAATTTTAAATGCGCGGACGTTGAATTGCCACTTAGAATGAATTGCGTAAATTTTTATAACACGTTAATTTACAGTGCAATTAATTAATCTAATAATCTAACGCGTTAAACTATTACTATTAAAACGCCCTACTATTACTATTACTACTGAACTGGAAAAGTGCTTTGGGACTTTTATTCAAGGACTGCAGATAAACTGAATGACCCAGGCTGTGTCCTGTAGTAGTATTACAGTAAAATGGTAAATGGTCACATCTTTATATAGTGCTTTTCCACCTTCAAGGCACCCAAAGCGCTTTACAACAAGGAACCACTCACCCATTCTCACACACATTCACACACCAGTGTACGCAGACACTGGGGGCGAGGAGGGTTAAGTGTCTTGCCCAAGGACACAACGGCAGCATTCATCTGTGGGAGCTGGAATCGTACCAACCAACCTGTGGGTCAGTGGATCTGACCGCTCAACCACTGATGTTTCTTATGTCAACCTTTGGATCAGTGGACAAACGCTCTACCAACTGAGCTACTGCCGCACAGTAGGATAACTGCAGTAGAAGGTGACCTACCTACAGTACTAGTAAAAGTAGTAGTAGTAGTAGTAGTAGCAGTAGTAGTAAAAGCAGCAGTAGCAGGAGTAGTGGTAGTTGTAGTAGCATAGTAGTAGTAGTGGTGGTAGCAATAATAGTAGCAATAATAGTAATAGTAGCACAAGTAGTAGGGTGGATTACTATAGAAGTAGCCCAAATACCCTTACCAATTCTACTATGTGCAAATATCCATATCATATATATATTTTATTTTTACTTTTAGTTGTTGCATAGGTAAGCCATGCATGAATCCACCTGTCAATCCTGCTAATTGGCCATCAACTTTGAGACAGAAATTAAAAGCTGTTGTATGATAGAATTGGAAAAGAGCTTTGAGACTTAGGACTGCAGATAGTAAACAAACACAAATGACCAAGACTGCACCCAAATAGTTTATTCCTAATTTACCTTGACATTCTTGCAGTCAGACCATTGAGTCATTTAGGGTGGTACTCACTTCAATGTCGGTAGCGGGAAATCTTATACTATTTCACTTAGTGCTGAACAATCATCATTAGCCCACACCAGTCATGGAATGTAACAAAGTAAAAGTAGTTAAAAAGTACTGTATTTAAGTAAAAAAAAAAAATTAAAAAAAGGTATCTGTACTTTACTTAATTATACTTTTATACGTTTTACTTTTACGTCATTAAATCTGAGAGCAGGTATCTGTACTTTCTAGTTCACTACATTTTTGAACGGGACTGAAAAGTAAAAGTACCGTATGTTTTATTATAGTTTGAGACCTGCTGAAAAGTCTGAGGGTTTACTTTTAACAGTCATAGTCTGAGCAAACAAAAATATACAAAGAAAAACAGATAAGACAAATGATTCAGTTGTTTCTGTTGAAAAAAATCAGCACAAATCTTTCACAAAACCAATGCATTTTAAGTTTGATTAGATCTCAAAATCTGCACACAATGCTTTTCTTCATGGAGATGTTATTGCTTTGTCAGGAATGTTCCACAGTATGGCAGTAAACCTTTCTATTCAAAAGTTCAAGACTCCATGCACAGCTTCCAGGTGCAGGTAACAGCAGGAACATTCAACAATTCCCAAAAAAAAGAGAAGGTTTACCGTGCATTTGCTTGATTTTATTTTTTTATTTATTCTTTATTAGGCTAGAGCATCATCAGGTTTCTTTCTATGTTCATGGAGACTAAACAAGACCAAGTTACATGTCACATCTGTGGAGAGGCAACCCCACTCAGAGTCAGCATACCTGTTTTTACCTAGATATTTTTGAGCTATAAAACCACCTATAACTTAATACGTGTAAAGCCATACTGTGGAACATTCCAGGCAGAGCTGTGATATATCCATAGAAACAAGCAGATGACGGACCCCCCAACCAAAAAGTCACACAGTGCATGTTGAAGTACATTTTTAAACAGATACTTTAATACTTTTACTTGAGTTGATTTTTTCATGTGAATTTACTTTTACTGGATTATTATTTTTCGTACTTTTAATTAAAGGCAAATTAACGTTTTTTTACAATCTGAGCCTTCTTTCGGCAATAAAACAAGTAGTTTTACTCACCCATAGCAGTTTGCTGTCAATTGGAGCAGTATCGCAGAACTTATGTTGAGCCGTTCTGTTCTACCACTGATCCCGTATCTGTTAGCATGAGTGCTCGGGGCACTGATTTGCGGTGTCCAAATAACACAAACTTTAGCACTTTTCAAATCACAGAAGATCGCTGTGTCAGCGTAGACTTTTAGTAGATTCCAAAACGGCCTGAAACCCGATATCGCAACAGTTCAGAGCGGTGTTAGCCTCTTTCGGACTAGCTGTGTTTACAAAACAGCTGAGTTCACGCATGCGCACTGTCCTCTCTGATGACGTCATCAAATGAAACTATAGTTGGATATCGGGTTTCAGGCCGTTTTGGAATCCACTCAAAGTCTACCCTGACACAGCGATCTTCTGTGATTTGAAAAGTGCTAAAGTTTGTGTTATTTGGACACCGCAAAGTAATGCCCCGAGCATATGATACGAGCCCCATGTTAACGGATACGGGATCATTAGTAGAACAGAACGGCTCAACATAAGTTCTGCGATACTGCTCCAATTGACAGCAAACTGCTATGGGTGAGTAAAACTACTTGTTTTATTGCCGAAAGAAGGCTCAGATTGTAAAAAAACATTAATTTGCCTTTAAGTAACAAAATGAAGTACGTCTTCCATTACTGGCCCACACACACACGCTTTAGTCTAGAATGTTAAACTTTTATGGCAGCGTTTTTAGTCTTGCTTTACACACATGGCGATCGCAGACAGTCTCAGATGGAAGATGGAGGAAGAACATACAGATATATATATATATACCAGAGGACAGCTAACAGACTCGGGCTTATCAGAATCACGCCTGTCTGCCGCATATGGTCTGCTGAGCTCCTCACCATTTGGTCCTGATTACATAGAGATTGTTTAGATGATGTTGTAGCAGACTTGGCAACCACAGGCAGTCCCTCTGGAGTCTGAGTGGTGCAGTTTGTTTTAGTCTAAGTGTGTGTGCTGACACCTTTTAGAGTCCTTTGTTTTTTTCCCCCCTCCATTGTGTTGAAATGAGGTTTACATGGCACAGTCTGGTTTGTGTGGTACAAATAAAGCTTGCCAAATGGAAGCTATTTATAGGCTGGAAGGAAATGACGGTGTTCGAACCAAATTAATTACTTAAACTTATTCTCAGTTTTATCAAAAGACATGAGTAAATTGTGTATTATAGATAGGGTGTATTTAAAATGGACTAAACCTGGAATTAAAATGAGATTAGACTAGGCCAGGACTAAACCAAGTAGACATCTGGACTAAAATAAACCTAATCAGAACAACTACCCTAATTTAGTAAATATATTTCTAGGAGCCAGGTGGAGGTAACTGTAGTTAGCAGTAGTAGCTTAATGATGATGAATGATGGTATTGTAATAGTAGTAGTAGTAATAGTAGTAGTAGTAGTAGTAGTAGCTGTAGTAGCAGTAGCAGTATTATAAGAATCTATACTATTACTATATAATATATAATAGCACAGTCTACTATGTGCAATTCTATTTCGCCTATCAATTTACTTGAATTCACATGTGAGTGAATACCGTCTCCTACCCCCCTCTGTACACATGATACAATAATAACATGAGACAGAGCCACAGAAGCCTTCCCATGATGCCCCTCTTCTTTAGTCTCTCCAAACATGGCGTTGGTGTCCCCACAGACGACAGACGGATGAGCGGCTGGCTGATACATGTTTGATTGGCTGCTGAGAGCCGTCTCCTCTGGCTCTGCTTTAGTCCCCACTCCAGCCTGGCCAACATGCAGAGGTGGATTCTGAACATTAGTAGTCTTCATGTCTTCTGTCTTTTATCTACTGTTTTAATATGAATATGGTAATAATCCACTTGCGTGATAAAAAATATATTGGCTATTATACAAGTAATTTGCCTATGGAAATAGTGTAAGAAGATTTGAATTTGTGTGTTTCTTAAAGGGATATGCCACCCCCAGGACAAACTTGGGCATCTCCCTACAGTCCAGACACTAAAATAAGTGATGGAAAGCGTTTTCCTGGTCACCCAGCCATTGTCCGAGTCTGTCAGCACTGACCGCCGCGGTATCTGCAGCTACTCCGCGTTAGACTGGAGTCTAACGTCGCCAGAGAAAGATTTCGGCCAAAAGGAATTAATTTGCTCGATGCTTTTCCCAATTACTTTCTGTGTAGTGCGCATTCATATCGAGTGCAAATAAATGTGCAAATCAACACGGAGAGCTTGACTTGGTCATTGTGGGGTGGGAACTATTTTACAGTGCGGAAAAACAGAGCCGAAGCACACAGGGGAATCCCTGTTACGCACCATGTTGGGAGTTCCCCTGTTACGCAGCGTGGTGTGTGCTTCGACTCTGTTTTTCCACACTGAAAAATAGTTCCCACCCAAAATGACCAAGTCAAGCTCTCCGTGTTGATTTGCACATTTATTTGCACTCGATATGAATGCGCACTACACAGAAAGTAATTGGGAAAAGCATCGAGCAAATTAATTCCTTTTGGCCGAAATCTTTCTCTGGCGACGTTAGACTCCAGTCTAAGGCGGAGTAGCTGCAGCTGCGTGCGGCGGTCAGTGCTGACAGACTCGGACAATGGCTGGGTGACCAGGAAAACGCTTTCCATCACTTATTTTAGTCTCTGGACTGTGGGGAGATGCCCAAGTTTGACCTGGGGGTGGCATATCCCTTTAAAGGTCCCATGACATGGTACTTCTTGATGCTTTTATATGGTGACTTAAAGGGACAGTGTGTAAGATTTTTACCCGTTAATTACTGAAATTGAAGATACCCATTCAAAAATACATTGTTTTCCAAGCCTTTTCACTTCCATCATGAAATCAAAGTATTCTTTTGGACTTAGATATAGTCACATAAAAGGGGGATCTTCCCCATATAGAGGCAGCCATTTTGAATACGAGAGCCGCAGAAGGACATTTGGGCTCATCCTTCGCCGAGGCTCCTGCTAACAGCTGCTCAGCCGCGCTGCATATGGCTCCCCCCTTCCCCCCTCCCCTTCCCCTTCTCTCCTTCGCTCCTCTGCTCCCATATGCAGCCAGGAGCGAAGGAGAGAAGGGGAAGGGGAGGGGGGAAGGGGGAAGCCTCGTGTAAAGAAGCATGCTGCTGGATCACACATCGTAATGGATATAACACGTATTTTGGACTAAATTGTTTTATTGGATTTTATTCGCTGGATCCTTATGGACAGATTGAGACCAAGTTTATGGTGAAATACAGAGTTTGACCTGTGCAGAGCCTTCAAAGGTAAGCTAAGTAAGCTAAGTTTTGTGCTTTTCTGTATAAAAGCCCCATGTGCTCGGGGAGTGATTGTTTTGCAGGGAAATGAATTGCATAGTCAAAAAGAGGAGACTGTAAGGTTTCATTTGATGTGTAGATTGTCATGAATCATGATCGGGATTGTGTGTTTTCATGCGAAAAGAAAAAAAAAAAAGTGTTTTATGTATACAGCGGTTCGTGCACGCGAGCTGGCGGCGCTACGGCGCGCCCGGGTGACCCTCGTGGTCTGCCATAGCCAAAAGAGGAAGTGGAATAGCTACTAACCACCTATGCGCCACGAATCCTACACACTGTCCCTTTAAGACCATATAAACACTTAATTCCTAATGAAAATTGTTCAGAATTAAACTTAATTCTGAATTAAGTGGGTGGTTAATTCCCATTTTAAAGCCAAGTTAATTTTCCGCTTAAAAATAATTCCGGTTGTTCGGCGCATGCTTGTTGGGTTGCCCTTCTGACGCGATAACGCACTGCGAGATGGAGGCCTGAAGTAAACATTGGTCTCGAACCGAATTAAAAAAACAAACAAAAAAGTACTCTGGAAGAACTACAAATAATGAAAAGAGTGGATGGCAGAAAACCGAAAAACACCAACCAAACCGAGATGACAAAAGCCAGTAGCAGTTGATTGTGTGTTTTCTTCTGGTCGACATAAATATGTTCATGTCCCTGTCCAATCAGAACCCTTCCCGACCCCCCGACATTGAGCAGAATTAAATAAAGCCGATTTAACGTGTTTTCCATGTAAACCTCAATTCGGAATGATTATTTCCATGGAAACTCGAAGGAGAATAATTTAATTCCGAACTATTTAATTTGAAGCAATTAAAAAAAGCATCATGTAAACGTGGCCATCGTGGTACATTCCAGGCTAAGCAATATCAACTCCTCGCCACTAGAAAAGTTGCATATATATGCTATAACTTTAGATATTCTACTTTTATGTAATTCTATAGTAATTTCACATTGCATAATTTGAATTTTGTCCAAAAATTCTAATTAATTTGTATACTATTCCTACTACTACTACTACTTTTGACTATTTTTGTTTTACATTGAATTGAAAACATAATACTTTCCTTGACAACACTACTGTCTCCCCTTTTGGCCACATGGCTGAACCTAAAATACTAAAATTGAATGTTTGTTAGAGGTATAATTAAGACTCCCCAGTGCTTCCAGATCACTGCTACCTGCTGCTCCTATGGGCCAAAGGAAAAGCAATTGACATGCAATTTACCAAGCAGCCAAAGTACTTCCACCGGCTGAAAATATCTGAGGGAGATTAGACCTTGATTTTAGCCACAGGTGGTCTACAAATACCACGGAGATTCAGAACTTTTAAAGTGAAAATAATAGGTTGGCTTTTAATAGTAAACTGAACTATGGATTTGAGAGTTTCTAGATTCTAGCATGTGTGGGATGGGGGCAGGAGCCAGTACTTTTAAATCAAAGGTAAAAGTATTATTTTTGAGAGAAACAAAAAAGAAAAATCCCCAGATTCTGTTTTTGGTAACAATTAACAAGTGTTAATTGACAAAGTCTCCATGTTTACAATTGATGGGTTTCAGATGACATTATAATTCAATTACAAAAACCTTTTATCATCTCAAGCTTGTTTTAATCTAAATACATGCTGTTTTCCAAATCCAAAACAACACCTCAACATCTCCCCCAAATCACCACAAATGAAGGCAAACCAACTGAAAAGTGTCAGAATATAAATATCTTGGGATTTTGATCGATGACTGCTTTTCCTTTAAGCCACATATTCAAAAATTGATTCACAGACTGAAATTGAAGTTGCGCTTCTATTTTAGAATTAAGTCTTGTTTGTCATTTGAGGCTCGTAAAAAACTTGTTAATGCTACTTTTCTGTCTGTTCTTGATTTTGGTGATGTAATTTATATGAATGCCTCTGTTGATTGTCTACATGCTCTTGACACTGTGTATCATGGTGCACTACGTTTTATTACAAACATGAGGTCCCTGACCCATCATTGTGTCTTGTACGCCCGTGTGGGCTGACAAATTGTAGATTAAAGCATTGGTACCTTTTTATTTATAAATGTTTTGTTAGGCTGGTGCCATCCTATCTCCAGCAGCTCATAGAGGTGAGGAGCAGCAGCACTTATCGTGCAGGTCTTATCAATTTGTAAATGTTTCACATAAGACTCGTTTTATGATGCTTTTGCGTGTGAAAATGTGAGCATTTTGTGTTATTGTTTTGTCTCTGTGCTGATGCTGCCTCTTGGCCAGTAGTAGTAGTAATAGAAGTAGTAGTAGTAGGTAGTAGCAGTAGGCCGTAGTAGTAGTAAGTAGCAGGTAGCAGTAGTAATAGGTAGTAGTAGTAGTAGTAGTAGTAGTAGTAGTAGTAGTAGTAGTAGCAGGTAGCAGTAGTAGTAGTAGTAGTAGTAGCAGGTAGCAGTAGTAGTAGTAGTAGTAATAGTACGGAGGACCCAAGCGAGACCCGAGTGAGAGACCAACCACCGTGGAAGGTGAGGAACACATTTTATATATATATATATATATATATGTGTGTGTGTGTGTGTGTGTGTGGTGTGTGTGTGTGTGTGTGACCATTTAGTAGCAGTAGCAATACATTACTATATAAAAGTAGCATAATGATTCCACCTCTACTATATGCAATTAAATTCTATTTAACCCGCTCAGATTTGTGTGGTAAAATTGTTCTAAAAGTTGTAGGCTCTAGGCACCAGTAAAAATAATCACGTTCAACATTTATGAATTTACAGTAGAACGTAATCAATGGAAAAAAACGGCCTATTGCCCCTCATCTGGGAGCATGGCGTCATCACATTCTATAATCTGAAAACACTACTACACAAGACTATGGTATGACGTCACCTGAACTCAGCACTATAGGGCCAGTGTTAATATGGCCGACATATCTCCCCCTGTTTAAATGTAATCTGTCAAATGTTTATGAGCTGCAAAACTACTGACATATATCTGCATAATCCATAGCACTACGCTGTGGTGTTATCGACTGTTCAATGAGAGGACGCAAAGGGACTTAAGCACCATGTTTCATATCTATCTATGCGTATGACTAAACACACACAGCATTTATTTAAAGCTTATGTACAATGTGTAGGCCATTTTGAAGCACAATACATCTCTACAGAGATATATTGTGATAAACAATAACATTGAAAATACTTTATGCAACTGACAAAGCAAGATAATGCAAGTAAACCAGTTTTGAAATCATTAAAAAGGCTGAGCTGCAACCAATAAGTGGCTGAAGTTATTTATTCTACTCTCTATAGCTCAAATCTTGTGTAAAAAATGGCACAAAAAAATCTGTGCACGATTGCAAAGAAAAAGTATACACAATAAATACTGAGCTGTAAAAGTTTGAGATGTCAATAAAGTAATTATCATGGCAGGCCTATCAATGTGACTATACTACTATAAGATCTGATCACAAGTTTGGAATAATAAAAAGTTGTTTTATATATAAACCAATAAAATATAATATGATAGGAACAAATGGCCCTTTTCTGTTAAAGGTCCTATATTAGACTTAGACTTTATTGATCCACAAGGGAAATTGTTTCGGGTACAGTAGCTCACTCATCAAATATAATATATAACAGAGGGTAAAAAAAATAGATGGAATAGCAACCAAAGAGCAATAGACCAGTGTCAAATGAGACATAATTATAAAAATAATGATAATAATGTATATTACGCAAAATTTAATATTGTGAGCGTTAAACCATGTTATAATGTTGTTATTTCCTCAAAAATGTTGTTATCTCCTCAAAAACCTATGTTTATTATTAGTCTGTCTACATCTCCAAAGCTCAAAATGTTCTGTTCCACCTTGTGATGTCATGTAGTGGTAGTTTTCAAGTTAATAGCTCCCTGAGTCACTATTGTAGTGATATTATATATTACTATGCTGGAGTCACTTACTGTAGTAACTGCTGTTTGTTCACTGCTCAGAATCAAAGACATTTATTGTGCAGCGTTCCTGTGCCTTTTAACCTTACAGTGTTGTGTTTTTTTTAGTTGATTGTACATACTTATTATTATTATTTATCTTAATTTTGATGCATGCTCATATTTTTCTACTGTTTCTGAAACTTGCGTTGTGACACTGCAATTTCCCCATTGTGGGACAAATAAAGGATTATCTTATCTTATCTTATCTGATCTTTTACATTTAGTTCAGTAGACATTGGCAATCCCAGGTCTGAAATAATCCAAATGATTCTAGTGAAGATGTACAGAGTTTAAAAACAGCTCCTGTATTACCACATGACATCACAAAGTGGAGCATTTTCTGTCTGAGAGAAGAACTCATCCTTAATATGCAGGGTTTGTGTGTGAATGAAACAAAACAAACTCCAGGGATGTTTTTGATGAGGAAACCGCAGATCCCAAAATACCATAATATGGGCCCTTTAAAGTGGGTAGAGCCCCTCCAACCAGAAGATCCAAAGTTTACCTTTAGAGATAGGTCCAAACAAGTGTAAATCATCTTTATTCATAATACGGTTAAAACAATACTGTCTGCATTTATTGGCATTGTGATTGTAAAATTGCATTGTAAAATATTTTCTATTAAGAGAACAAAGCTAGTTCATCTTAAAGGCAAATTAACGTTTTTTTTTTACAATCTGAGCCTTCTTTCGGCAATAAAACAAGTAGTTTTACTCACCCATAGCGTTTTTCTGTCAATTGGAGCAGTATCGCAGAACTTATGTTGAGCCGTTCTGTTCTAGTAATGATCCCGTATCCGTTAACATGGTGCTGTATCATTTGCTCGGGGCATTACTTTGCGGTCTCCAAATAACACAAACTTTAGCACTTTTCAAATCATAGAAGCCCGATGTCTTAATGTAAGATTTCGTTTGAAGCAAAAGTGGCCTGTAATCCGAGATTTAGCCATAGTTTCGAGTAGATGAGGACGCCAGTGCGCATGCGCGGACTGCTCCCGGGACCCAAACATGAAACGCAAAGCTGAAAACTATGGATAAATCTCGGATTACAGGCCACTTTTGCTTCAAACGAAATCTTACATTAAGACATCGGGCTTCTATGATTTGAAAAGTGCTAAAGTTTGTGTTATTTGGACACCGCAAAGTAATGCCCCGAATACAAATGCTAACGGATACGCTACAACATAACTTTCTTCAAACAGCTCCAAATGACACGAACGTGATATAGGTGAGTCAAACGACTTGTTTTATTACTGAAAGAAGGCTCAAATTGTAAAATAACGTTACTTTTCCTTTAGGATGCGTGAAGCTTATCAAAGCTAGTTCATATTATTGTGATATTGAAAATGTAATAAAAACACATAAAAATCCTAGCACAACAAATTCAAATTCCAATAACGTAGCCTTATATTTTACCGTCTACTGCTACGGCTTGGTTTTGTGCTAACCCTGCACCTTCACTTGAGAGTTAATGAAACTCGCGATACCGTCTCCACATCAAAACAGTCACCTCTGACTCGCCGCTAATTGGGAATTATACTGATTTCAATAAAACTGGCCAATGGAGCGCCTGGGGATTAGCAACAAGGCAGGCTAATCATCGGCTCTAAGTGGCTATATAAAGACATTATTAGACCTCAGACATACGTGCAGGTCTACCAGTACATCCGCACAAGCACATGCACATAGTAGTAGCTAATCGTTAATTCTTAATAATCTTAAATTCATATTAGCAATTACAGAGTGAACACACAAAGGACTAGGGCCCCTTGGGAATAAAAGGGAATCAAGACACTTAATTCTACTTGACAACATAGCGCAGTCGAACATGGCGTTATGGGATAATTGGGTATTTGAGACAGAATAGGCCTGTGTGTGATCTATGCTAGCATCAGAACGCGACTATCTGGAGTATCACCCCTCCCACTCTTCATCGCGTGTACAAAATTGAAGATTGCATTCGCTTGTATTGAAAATCGTCTTGCTTTGAAGCTTGCCAAGAATAATAAACCCTCTAATTTCTGAATAGCGCCCACTGAAATGCACTATAAAGAGGCAGCTAATATTGGGATTCCACAACAATTTCATATAATTATGTGTAGAATGAGTGTGATTTGTTCAGAAGGCAGTGAAATGCTTTTGCTAATGATGCCTGTGTTTGTTTGTATTCCAGCACACACCCATCTCTCCAAAATAAAGTTTTCTGCCTCAGTAAGAAGATAAGACGATGCCCTAAACATGCTACTCTGCTGGGAGAAATTAGATCCATGCTGTTGGGCCGTGACAGTGTGACCTTGTAAATGGTAGAGACGATATTTTTAGTTCATTGGGGTAATACTGTGTGAACAATGTTTATTATTGTAACGCAAAATTTTAACCTCATTTTTAAACCAAGAAGAAGAACATCAAATAAAGCGGAAGAAAATGGATGGATGGATGGATGGATGTTGATATGATTAAACCCCCACTATGTAACATTTCTGCTTGTGCCCAAAGTGATAAGTTAAATCTCTATTTTGGAACATGTAGGGCAAAGCAACACTACATCCATAGTGATCAGCAACTGTGCACCTGTGACCAAGCCAAGTTACAAGTCAGGTATGTGGAGAATCAAGCCTGGTAAGAATCTCAAAAATAACATATTTAGTTTTATAGATAGTTATAGATAGTGTATAATCTTTTGTTTCCAACATCTTTAAAGTTGCCAACAAATGGAAAGTAATTGATGTTTGATCCTGCAATATTAAAATATAAAAATTTCCACCACAGGTATTTAAATTTGACTTTGTAAGAACTCAAATGTAAATGTCACTAGATACTAACACCTGAACATTAGCAAAAAGATTATACATAGTAGGATTTATCTACAGGTTTTCCATAATCCTGCATAAATGACATCAAACTAGAATGGAAATAAATAGTGATATGAACTCACTGCTTTAGTGCACTGTACGTCCTTGCCGAGCAGCCAGTTGAGCTCCAGGTTGCCCTCACCCTGGTAGCAGGACTGTAGTCTCTCCTTGATTCGAGCGTTTATATCTTTGATGGTGAAGATACAGAGTGCTGAGTCATCTGGAGGCCGGTGGAACTGTTTTTGGCCTTTGGAGAAGATGGTAAAGAGAACATCGTCTTGAGCGCTGATGTTCAACGAAGATGCTAGAACACGACCTGGTTTTCCAAGGTAGGCTGCCTGCAAAAGTCTGTACTCAATTCCATTCTTTATGCAGCCCACTGGTAAGGATACATAAGAGTGGAACTTGCGGTCATCCTTGCAAAGCCTGACAATGCGTGAAGTGTAGAACAGATCACTCGGGGATCCGCTTGAGGACATGCTATTTTCAGGTATCTCTGGCTGGACGGTCAAGAAATACACAAAGCTACCACTCGAGAACCCATAGACGTAGTAGATATCAAAATGGGAGACTAGCGCCAGTGTGTCTGATGGGATTTTTATTAATGACGATACAAAATCGGTATGCAACTCATAGTCGAGCATGGCAGAAGATTCTGGATCGCGTGGCAACTTGCGGCTGGAGATGGTGGGGAAGTAGTCCTGCTTTCCGTCAACAGCTGTCCCGATGAAGAGTGTCCCATCCTGGCCTTGCGAAGACACGATTACACCATACATGGTCCCAGTTTGGTTAACACTAGAGAGGTAGTGTTCTTTTTTGTGGGATGGCTCAACTAGGATAAAGAGATCGTCAAGTCGTAACAGCTTGCAAACACCCTGATATAAGCTACCGCAAGCTAGCAAGCGGTTCTGGGAGTAATCGATCAGAAGAAGTTTGTTGACGTTGTTGGTTGAGACTAGTGGTTCAGAGCATGGTTGAACTATGAGAGGCGGGTAGCATGCTTTGTTGTCATTTTCAGGGCCAGTATCATGGGAGACTAGTAAAGTTAAGTTTCCAGAAAGCTTGTAAACACGATTGACTGCTCCGATGTATAGCGCACCTGTCGATCTGTGGACCGTCAAATGGTTGAAGACCCAATCCCGGCGTTCTGGATGGAAACTATTTAATGTTTGTCCATGGCAGAAAGAAGCAAAGATCCATAGACTTACTAGGGAAGCTATCAAACCTAACTTAGGTGACAAAGTTCTTTTTATTGACTGCTCCATGTTTGTTTGACAGATAGGAAGTCGCAGAGGAAGAAGAATGAACAGATGAAAGGAAGAAAGGCCAAGACCTCCTTTTTGTTATTGAAGGCTGACTTGTCGGTTGGGCCAAAGGTCTTCACATGGTTCTGCAAAAAAGAGAAAACAGAAAATACACATTAGATACTAAAAGATGTACAATGGAAGGACATAAAACATGAATGGGAAAGGTGTCAAAGTTCATCAGATTTTATACGGTCGCATAAAGAGAACAGCTCACAATGGACGGAAATCATTATGCTGCACATTCCAAAGCGGTCGTCGGACAAAGCAGGAAGTAGAGGCAGGTTACCGTGGTGAGAATGAGAGTGACCTGAGTCATTCTTCCTCACACTCTTTGACAAAGTGGTTTCGAAAAACAAGATACTATTACGGCACTGTTACTCATACTCATATATACTCCTTGTAAAATGTAACTGAATGAAAAGCAACAAAGAGTTGACAAAGTATAATAAATTTCGTGTCATAAACTAAGCACTTCAAAATGCTTACTTATCTTATGGGTGAGATGTGGTTAGGTACAGCACTATATTAAAGTTGGTTTGCAAGACAGAAACGGAGGATTGCAGTTTGTACAGTAATGTTTTCAAATATACTTTACTGCAATCTAATTATTTCATCCGTTCTTGATAAAATCCAATAGGTATAATTTTTATTGATAATATCTGTAGAAAATTGTAAGAAAAAGATACTACTTTTTAGACATTTTCCCCCCAACAGATATATCTGCTTTTGCAATTGAACTTGTCATACATGATCTTTGTCCAGCAAAATCAAGTTCATATTTTTAGTGACTGACACCAAATGGGCACATTATTGATTAACTCATGGCTAAAAGTTGTGACATGTGTAAACTGAGCATTTGCGATCCTTTTCCGCGTTTGAAAAAAAGACAGCCCAAACGGATGATCCTGAACAAGGGAACTTTCTGGCGTCACACTCGTGGAAAGGTTTCCACCCACCGTCTGGATGTGTGCCCACCGTCTCTGGAAATCACGCCCAGCGAGTTTGGACCGCAAACGAGCTACGAAATGTGAGATGCGTTTTTTTATTTGCCTGGAAACACGTGAGAGTGTTTCCAGGCTCGGATGTCCTTTATCCGAGCCTCCAAACCTCTGAAACAGAATAAAGAATAGTCCAGCCCAGAATAAAACATTTCAGATACATATTTATGACTCTGACTGTCTTCATGAGGCTATCTCATGCACTGAGGCTTGATTTTGGAGAAGGATTCATTTACAGTATTAGGGAACCATTAAGGCACCATATAAAAGCATCAAGAAGTACCACGTCATGGGATCTTTAAGGTAAAAGGTAGCTGTTAACTTGAAAACTACCACTACATGACATCACAAGGTGGAACAGAGCTTTTTGAGCTTTGGGGATAATAAAGGATTACTCAAACACAACTCCAGCTATGTTTTTGATGAGGTAAAAACAATATAACATGACTAAAAGCTCACAAGAGTCAATTGTGTATAATATAAGACGTAGACGAAAAAACAAGTTCGATCCCCGGGTCGCCCGGGCCTTTCTGTGTGAAGTTTGCATGTTCTCCACATGTTTGGGTGGGTTTCCTCCGGGCAATCCGGTTTCCCCCATCAACCCAAAACATGCACTATAGGTAAAATACTCCAGTTTAGGTTCTGACCAAGCCTAAGCAACAAGATCATGGCGATGGGTCCCCAGGCGCAGTAATGTGCTGCCCACTGCTCCTAATAATAAGGATGGGTCAAATGCAGAGGACAATTTCTCCTGTGTGAGATCAATAAAGTCAATAAATTAGAATAATTAAATTAAACTTTAAACTGAATTCTTATAATGGCTAGGACAGACCAATTTTGCATGTTAACCATTCCTCTTTAGAAAACAATGAAATATTGAAAACAAATATGTCAGATTTCCTGATCGTGTTTGTGCTTTGCTTTATAGACCTTTTTTAAGCCTATCCCTAATCTAATCCATTACATTTGCATATAAAACTAAGCCTGTAAACTCCACAACCTCTATCAATTTGACACTTATTACATTATGCCACTGTATTCTCACCGGGGCATTTTCTATGACCTACAAACACCACCTTTGCTAACAAGATTACCATAGCGCTGCTTTTTTCACCTTTTGCATTTCATATTCATAGCCCCTGCTTACATGTGTCTACTTCCCTGCCCCCCACCGGCTCTGGCTCCTTCCATCTCTGCATATCTCTAAAAACATACAGTCCCACATCAAGCTACGATAGAGGATTTATTCCTGCGAGCAGAGGCTGGGCTGTGGAGATGTATTGAAGAAGGCTGTAAAATCTCCACACGCTGGCTGTCCCCGGGAGTTAATTATCTCGTCCATTGGAAGGGAAGGCCTGGATCTTATTATTGGAACAAAGTGAGAACAAATTGGGAGCCGCTTCAGCACACCCCTTCTCCTTTGACTGTATTACATAGGCTACTGTATAGAGCTCATTTTACACTATCTGGATCAGTTAATTATTGAACTACGGGCAGTGTTTTTTAAATGTATTTAGGATTCATTTAAAAGAGGGGTTAGTCTGTGACAATAATACTTGAATCAATTTAGATTACAGTATTAGTGTACCACTATATAGACCGGCGTAAGACCCTAGACCTTATCTTTAACCCTATATTATGGTTTGGTACATGTTCAGGGGTGGTTTTACAGTGCGTTCATATTCGCCGTGTCAAATTGGGACTAGAATGGGACTTAAAGGTGCACTATGTGACTTTTTGGTTGGGGGTTTGTCACCTGCTTTCTATGGATATATCATTGCGCTGCCTGGTATGTTCCATAGTATGAAATAGCTCTACTTTACATTTATTCAATTAAAGGTGGTTTTATAACTCAAAAATGCCAAGAAAAACAAGGACTTGGGTTGACATATCCATGGAAACATGCAGGTGACAAACCCCCAACCAAAATGTTACACATTTTTATTGTTGGAAAACTGTACGTATAAACAAGCTGTGGAAAACTGTGCCATTATCAGTGTACTCTATCAGAACGGAGCGCTTTAAGGGGCTAACAAGTGCAGACAATGGCGGCGCATCCCCAAATCAAGTATGATTAGGCGTAGCAATGCAACATGGGTAATTACAGACGAGCAAGAAGAGGTGAAGCCAGGAAGGGGCAGGGGGCCATGCCGGGGGTAGGCATACGTGTTGGAATAGGCTGTACTTCGTTTGTCACGGCTCAGACAGATTTGCATTTCCAGAGGCAGGAGAACAGGAATCAAGGGTGAAGGATGTGGCTAGAATAATCACACAGTAGAAGACTTGAATTAATAAGCAGCATTAGAAGGAGAGAAAGGAGAATGCAAATGTTTGAGATTAAGGATCAGTCAGGTGTGTCCGATGTGCAAGCTATGGGGCCAATCAAAGGGTTTTGGTGATTTAAAAAAGTCTATAATTCTGTTAATCTAAAAGCAGGTACATGGTTTAAAAGAGTAAACTGGTCTTTTGAGTGCTAAATGGCATTGCAGTGGGAAGCATTCATGTTCATAAATGTACACAATGTATCTTTTCTAAAGGGTTCATCAGTTAACTTGTCAATATTACACTCTAGATGCCAGTCAACCGATATATATCGGGTCAATATTTGCACTTTTTAGCATACTGGCTATCGGCCTTAAAGGGATATGCCACCCCCAGGTCAAATTTGGGCATCTCCCCACAGTCCAGAGACTAAAATAAGTGGTGGAAAGCGTTTTCCTGCTCACCCAGCCATTGTCCGAGTCTGTGGCCACTGACCGCCGCGGTAACTGGTGCTCCTCCGCCTTAGACTGGAGTCTAACGTAGCCAGAGAAAGATTTCGGCCAAAAGGAATTAATTTGCTCGATGCGTTTCCCAATTACTTTGTGTGTAGTGCGCATTCATATCGAGTGCAAATAAATGTGCAAATCAACACGGAGAGCTTGCCTTGGTCATTTTGGGTGGGAACTATTTTCCAGTGCGTAAGAATACAGGCGTATCACGCACCACGTTGTGCAACAGGGGAACTCCCTTCCCGGTGCGTAACAGGGATTCCCCTGGTAGCGTGCTGCGTGATACGACTGTATTCTTACGCACTGGAAAATAGTTCCCACCCAAAATGACCAAGGCAAGCTCTCCGTGTTGATTTGCACATTTATTTGCACTCGATATGAATGCGCACTACACACAAAGTAATTGGGAAACGCATCGAGCAAATTAATTCCTTTTGGCCGAAATCTTTCTCTGGCGACGTTAGACTCCAGTCTAAGGCGGAGGAGCACCAGTTACCGCGGCGGTCAGTGGCGACAGACTCGGACAATGGCTGGGTGAGCAGGAAAACGCTTTCCACCACTTATTTTAGTCTCTGGACTGTGGGGAGATGCCCAAATTTGACCTGGGGGTGGCATATCCCTTTAAATCTCCAGCAAAGGCTGATATTTTATTTGGCCCAACCAGCTGCCTAAATATGCATTAAACATATATACATGAAACTGTATTTGAACACTTTAGTCCAAAGAGGGTACTGCAAAAATCTGACCAGATTGCTCGTTTATCCAGTTGGTAAGGTTGTGAATAAGGTCCTATTGAATTCTAATTAGCTAATTTGGGTAAAGTGACCAAAATCGCCCCTACATATCGGCCTAAAAATATCGGCAAAGATCATCTGGATTCTAAACAATCAGTATTGGCACTGGCCATGAAAAAACACTCTGAAATGTTCCACAGTATGGCATTACGCTTATCTGTCCTAGAAAGCAGGGAACACCACCAGGCCATGTTTAGAACTGCGGACACTAGCCCACTCACAGTTAGATTGGGTATCAAGGTATCATTTTAGCAAAATAAGCACCTGTACTTCAATAAGTGCTAGAAAGATATGTTCAATGCCAGACTGTGTAACATTACAAGCACAGTGATAACATCTCTATGGAGACAATTCTAAATCTTTACATATTGATTAAAAAGGTCTGGGATTCCCTGGTATAATCTCTTTATTCCTGGCCACCACCCAAATCTGGTAATGACCATCTAGAGGCCCCTCCCCCTGTGATCCGCATGTCCACCTCTCTGCTGAAGTCTTAAATATAAACCCTCAGGGAGAGTATTGATCCATATGTCCATAAACACTGATGCTAAAGCCTGCACACACTCTTACCAATGTGTGTGCTGACAGCTATGCGGGAGTCTGCTTTGTCCTCTCAAAAACGCTATTTCTACAGCAGGGAAAGTGACTGAAGGCCCCCCTACCCCACCCAATCAAGTGACCCCTTCACCAAAATGTATAGACCCATTACCATGGCTACACAATATATCACTAGGGGTATCAAAAAGATTAGGTTAATCAATAGTAGTGGTTGTTCAGGTCATATAATCGTAAGAACTAAAATATAATAATCACGACCACGTTTAAATTTCATAATGCTGGCCACATAATAGAAAAGTGAGTAAAAATGTAAACTCATGATTCACTTCTTTCTGATTAGGCTTGTCAAATGTATCAAAAATCAGATACTAGTTTCGAGACTTGATCCTCATTTGAGCAGATATCGATATTAAAAAAGTCACATTCACAGGACAGAAATGAACCATTCCTGAATAGCTTTAGAATGATCTTGAGCTGTATCAGTGCCCATGGACTAGTATGGAAACTACCTGAACGACTGAAGGATTGCACAGATGAGACCGCATAGTAAAAGAAAATACTATGATTTGATGCGATAATGTGATATCGGTTTTGAGTATTCTATTCCTTGGTACCGAAATCAAGTTTGAATTTTAGTATCATGACAACACCAAGACCCCTATAAATCTTCATAATAATCTTCTTAATAACTAAAATAACTGGTGCGTGAAAAGTCCCTCAGTCGTCCAGGTAGAATCCATGATAAAAGGAGAAGTTCAATTTGTCAACTGGACGCAGTTTGTTTGGTTGAAAACGTTTCGCCGCTCATCCGAGAGGCTTCGTCAGCTCATGAGCTCAGAGCTGACGAAGCCTCTCGGATGAGCGGCGAAACGTTTTCAACCAAACAAACTGCGTCCAGTTGACAAATTGAACTTCTCCTTTTATCATAAAATAACTGGTCTACTAACACAAATTTTGGTCAACCAGGACAACCACCATTTAACCCTCCTGTCGTGTTCGGGTCAAATCTGACCGTTTTACAACTTATAATACTCATAAATATTATGTTTTTCATCTGATTACCTCAAGACCTTATGATATCCTCCACACTGTGTACTTGAACATATAAAAGTGATGATCACCTGTTTCATTCAATTTTGAGTGTTTTAATCAACCTTGTTACACCTGTGGTGTTCCCGGTCAAAAGTGACCGCCATAGGAAATGAATGGGGATCCAGAGTAAATTCATTCAACATACAGAAAACATCCCCGTACACACTGCCCCAGCTCTCACACACACACACACACACACACACACACACACACACACACACACACACACACACACACACACACACACACACACACACACACACATACAAACCAGGGCATGCGTGTTGTGCTGGACATGACAACCGGTCTCCAAGGACATAATATCACATGTGACAACTTCCTCACATCACATGCTTTTGGTCAGGAGCTACTGAAAAGAAAGCTCACCATGGTAGGGACAGTGAGGAAGAACAAGCCCGAACTTCCCCCTGCGCTGGTATCGACCAGAGGAAGACAGGCACTCTCATCACAATTTGCATTCACTGACACTCACACTCTTGTGTCATACGTTCACAAGAAGAACAGAAATGTCATCCTGATGAGCACAGTACACAAAGACGCCGCTGTCAGCACCACAGAGGACAGGAAGCCCCTGATGATCCAGGACTACAACAAGAACAAGGAAGGTGCTGACTGCCTTGATAAGGTAATGTAAAGTCTCATCATGCATTTTATTTTATTTTTATCTAGGTGAATCATAGCATTTTGTGTACGACAGATTGAATATTGTTCCTAATCTCTTATTTATTGTTCCTTTATTGCAGCTTACTGGTACATACACCTGTAAGCGGATGACGGCTCGCTGGTCTGTGGCACTGTTCCACAACATCCTGGATGTGTCAGCTTTCAACACGTATGTGGTGTGGACAGCAATCAACCCAACCTGGAATCAGGGGAAAAGTTTCAAGAGGAGACTTTTCCTCGCTTTGGTGACTCCTCTTATACAGCGATGCCAGCACATTCCCCGCACACCAGCCTCCGCCAGTCTGGTTAGGAGCATGCAAACTCCAGCCCCAGCCGCTGCCCTGGCTGCTCTTCCCCAACAAGGACATGGGCAGAAAAGAAAGCGTTGTGGCCTCTGTGCCCCTAGAGACATCAAAATGAGCTGACATGCTGCAAATGTCACGCTTATGTTTGCAAGGCCCACTCTGACCTGAGTGTCACATGTCACTCATGTGCATGAATACACACACACACACACACACACACACACACACACACACACACACACACACACACACACACACACACACACACACACACACCCTGTTAAGTTTGGTGTTTGGTTTTCCATTTATTTTTTGTATTATATGTTCATTTTATAGTTCATTTTCAGTGCCCAATTGTATTTTCACTGATGTTATTTAATGTTTACTTCAATAAATTGTTGTTAGACACTACTTTGAAACATTGTTCTCAACTAAAGAATGTTTAATAAAAAAATTGGTGGTGAAAAAAAATGTTTTGTGCTCATTTAAGAGCAGTTAAAACAGGCCGGTCAATTTTGACCGGGAACACTAAAGTAGGGGGCTGGAGGCGAACACGACCGGAGGGTTAAACAACTAAAGTCCTATAGCCCTCGCCAAATCCCATACGCTTACTCCCTCTCCAGCGCTTACCCCATTTCCCAATACTGTGCAGGCCTACCCCATACAGAGACTTTCAAGTGCCTATGCTCCTTTGTTTGCCTTGTACTTGCTGGATGTGCAAAGTGGATCCCTTTGGTGCTATAATCAACCTCCTGCTGAGCCAGCTCTCTACCGCAGCCCCGGAGCCCTTTTGCCCCCCCAACCTTTAATCGTATGTGCGTACAGCGCTTACCCCATCCGTCTTTTCTTCTACACTTAATCCAACATCTCCTTTCGCCTGTCTGTCCGCCGAGAATTATATGCAACACTCAATCATGTGGTGGCAACAGCTGCACAGGGTAACTCTATGGTGTAAATAAGAGGTACACAATAGCCGTTTGACTGGGGGAATGATTGCTTTGTTTAACTCGATGCCATGGCCATGTTTTGTTGCAGTCGGAGATAAAGAGGCCAGTGTAAAGTTTAATTCAGTTAAGTCAGATTTTGCCAAAAGGGAATTAACATATAAATGCAAGCCTGACTCAGAGGCTCAAATTTAGTGTTTATGTGGTGGTGTGGAAAGGGCCAGGGAGTGCTTTTATTGAAATAGTAAAAAAAATATATACACAGCACCACAAAGGGCGGGGCATTCAGAGTTTAATTGCAGTTAAGTCCAGAGTCATGGGAATGGTGAATGTGTTTCTCTCAAAACTATAGCTTTGGCCCAACTCAAATATAGGAGTTCTATACACCTGTTGCAACAAGCTAATCCAACAGCAAAGGTAGTCCTGAGAATGCCCGATCTCATCTGATCCCAGAAGCTAGCAGGGTTGAAATTGTTTAGAACTTGGATAGGAGATATAGTAGTGAGATGGCAGGGCTATTATGCATACTGTTGTTGTATCCTTGGGCAAGACACTGATGAAAAAAATATATATATCTGAAGAAATGAGTCAACATGGTGCACTGCTATCACCCACTGCTCCTGACAGGTTGCCGCAGCAGCACTCAAATGTAGAGGACAAATGAAAAGTACCAATACTAATTCTGTAAACCACAGAAATCATGTTTGTCATTCTTTTGTCTGATGTCAGTTGTGGCCTGGATCCTCGTGTCAGATAAAAAAGAGAGAAGAGTCGGGACAAAGCAGAAGATGCAGTAACTCCCCAGACGCTGTGATCATGGCCCTCAGGAGACCTCCTCCTTCACAATGAACAGAAGAATAAAAGAGAGACAACAGTAGAGACAGAGCACATGGAGCAAAACTGAGCATGTCTTAAACAAACAGCTCCCAGTTGCCTGTTCTGTCTCATTGTGCTACTGCTTCTACTGTTATTAGTATTGCTTCTACTACTGCTACTCCTGCTATTACTACTGCTTCTACTACTGCTATTACTACTGCTATGACTACTGCTATTACTACTACTACTCCTGCTATTACTACTGCTATTACTACTGCTACTACTGCTATTACTACTGCTACTCCTGCTATTATTACTGCTATTACTACTGCTACTACTGCTATTACTACTGCTACTACTGCTATTACTACTGCTTCTACTACTGCTACTCCTGCTATTACTACTGCTTCTACTACTGCTATTACTACTGCTATGACTACTGCTACTACTGCTATTACTACTGCTACTCCTGCTATTATTACTGCTATTACTACTGCTACTACTGCTATTACTACTGCTACTACTGCTATTACTACTGCTTCTACTACTGCTACTCCTGCTATTACTACTGCTTCTACTACTGCTATTACTACTGCTATTACTACTGCTACTACTGCTATTACTACTGCTACTCCTGCTATTACTACTGCTTCTACTACTGCTACTACTGCTATTACTACTGCTACTACTGCTATTACTACTGCTACTGTACTACTGCTATTACTACTGCTATTACTGCTATTACTACTGCTACCACTGCTATTACTACTGCTATTACTGCTACTACTGCTATTACTACTGCTATTACTACTGCTACTACTGCTATTACTACTGCTACCACTGCTATTACTACTGCTATTACTACTGCTATCACTACTGCTATTACTACTGCTTCTACTACTGCTACTCCTGTTATTACTACTGCTACTACTGCTATTACTGCTACTACTATTACTACTGCTATTACTACTGCTACTACTGCTATCACTACTGCTATTACTACTGCTTCTACTACTGCTACTACTGCTATTACTACTGCTACTACTGCTATTACTACTGCTACTGTACTACTGCTATTACTACTGCTATTACTGCTATTACTACTGCTACCACTGCTATTACTACTGCTATTACTGCTACTACTGCTATTACTACTGCTATTACTACTGCTAATACTGCTATTACTACTGCTACCACTGCTATTACTACTGCTATTACTACTGCTATCACTACTGCTATTACTACTGCTACTACTGCAATTACTACTGCTTCTACTACTGCTGCTACTGCTATTACTACTACTACTACTACTACTACCACTACTACTGCTGCTGCTACTACTGTTGTTGCTGTTATTACTGTTAGTACTGCTGCTACTACTACTATTATTACTGTTAGTGTTTTTTTTTTTTTTATCTTTTATTATTACAAGGTACATATTTTAACATCACAATAACATTCGCAAAACACTCAGAAGACACATCAGGGGATGGGGAGTGCAGAGGACCAAAGGGCTCGTTCCAGGTGCAGAAAGGGGGTCTGTGGGGGAGCAAGGGCGATGCACTACTGTTAGTGTTACTGCTACAAGAATGAAGAAGGTGAGCCACAGTGGCTTTTTCTCATGTGCTTTTACTCACTACACTTGTGCTTTATTGCAAATGTTCAAAAAGGTCAAAAAATACCCTTTAAAACATAAAGCAAGCAAAATGTTATGTGGAGTCTATGCAAATTGCTTAACTGGGGATTCTAACAGTTAGGTTAAGAAGCCTATATATTCTAGGGATGTCAATAATTAATCGACTTACGATTAATTGTCGATCAAGACGTTGGTCGAACAAAATGCATTAATTGTAATTAATCACTAATCACGGACACGCGCACCCGTGAGGTCACGAAACAAAGCAACCGCGCTGCGCCAAGCTCGACTCACAGCCGGCCGCAGGCGCCAACGGCACTGCTCAGCAGCCCCGGTGTACGCGCGAGGCTGAGCACGAGATCGAACCACGGCGCCCAGAATGCGTAGTCTCAGCCCTATCCACAAACCAGCCACACGAAACCAGCAGCGGCACGTGGTGGTTTAATCCTGGTTTAGTCCAGGCCCAGTCCAGGCCCAGTCCAGGTTTATATGACTAAATATGTGAAGCGCCTCACGTTTAGCACATGTATTAGCCTTATCTGTAGTCAACAGCTGACCTGAGGCAAACTACAGGGGAGTACTAACACATTCATGCCTTGCCCAAATGCACATCAACACTATGCAGTAGTAGTGGGAATAAAACCACAATCCTATTCATGGATTTCAACTACCAGTTATATGCAACGTTTTGAGAACTTTTCCCATTCAGAAGATGCAAAATTGTGTTTTAACTTGTTAATCGCTATGGCAACTGTTTCTCATCAGTCTGAAAGCCATGGATAATGCAGTGGCACCTCTGTCAGGGCCCCTGCATTTTAATGGACTGATTCCCTGAAATTATACATTTGTGAAAAATACCACACCACCAAAAATGATAAAATGTGAATAATGATAAGCGGCACCATGGAGCAGGGGATTGTGGGTATTTGTGCCTGAGGGTACAGCTGGGTGTTTGGCATTAAAGTGTCCTCTGGAGCAGAAACCCAGCGACCCCTGCACAGGAAGCACAGTTTGCCTCCAAGCCTCAGATATGTTTCCCTGTTATTTTTCATACTTATAAGCTCCTTAACAATGCAGCCAAATTTGCTTAATCTCCTGCATTCATATTTACAGCAATTGTATTCCACCGGATAAAACCGACAAACAGAAATCCCTTTATACACACTAATCTTTTATTGCCCAAAAGGAAACGAAACAATAGAAAAGATTGTAATTTCATGGTTTGGACTAATGCCTTATTCCCCTGACGATTAATGTAAAGCGTAGTCGTAATTCTTAAGTAAAAGTGATACAGTACAATCCAAAGACAAGTTGGAAGGAAGTGAAGAAAGAGAGCAGCAAAGTGGAGATATAAAATACTGCCAGATCAGGTTCAGAGCACTCAGGAAAAAGCTGAAGAGTTTAATTCCTGCTTAAATAGCTCTTATATAGGAGACAATAAA
Source organism: Paratrypauchen microcephalus (assembly GCA_036785185.1). Lineage (NCBI taxonomy): Eukaryota > Metazoa > Chordata > Actinopteri > Gobiiformes > Gobiidae > Paratrypauchen > Paratrypauchen microcephalus. The sequence goes on along the minus strand of JAVJIX010000016.1, from coordinate 11,227,230 downwards.
AAGTCATTAGCTGAGGTTCATTTATATCGTATTTAGGGCCCTCAATAGAATAGCTAATGTAAAGACCTGTTTACAGAGTAATTAAACAGTTTTTTATCAATTGGTGGAATATAGAGGTACTTTTGTCTGACAGTAAAAACATCCTATATTCAATGCTGCAGAGTTTGTCTGTGAGCAGTTTGCATGTTCTTCCTGAGAGCTACATAAATCTATAATATGCACAGCAAACACAATTTCGATACTAAGGTACATACTCAACACCTAATATTGACTCTGATTCCACAATATTATCTTTAGGCAATAGAATGTGATTTTCAACATTAAATCATAGTACTTTCTTTTCTATTCCCATGTGGTCTTATATCTGTGTACTCCCTCAGTGGTCCAGGTAGGTTCCATAGTGGTCCTTGGGCGTCTACTAGTCTATGTGCTCTTGTCCTTGTTCAGATACAGCTCAAGGTCATTCTAAAGGCCAATTTCTGTCCAGTGAATGTGATTTTTTAAAAATATCAATACCTGCTCAAATGAGTCTCTAGTTTTGATATAAATTTTAATATCAATTAATATCTGATCTTCGATATTTTTTACAACCCTACTCCTATGTAGGGATGGGGCGATCCGATCCAGTATCGGTATCGGGTTCCGATATCAACGTAATACACGGATCGGAAATCCCGATTTAACCTGCGAAAATTTCCAATCCATGAGCCATGTCTGTATATACACATTATCTGCTGAAATAACGAGTGATTCCCTGTCGCCTGCTCTGCTCCTGCTGCAAAATGTGGAATGGAGGCGTATCTCAATGAGACACAGAGTAATGATGAGACATGCCTCCGTTCTGGAAATCCATTCCACAGTTTGCAGCCAGCTAGCAGGCGACCTAGCAGCACAAGGCAGTTAACCAACTTTTCATCACAACATGTCCGCAGTGTGGAAATACTTTTTACTAGAAACACCTCAAAGCAAGACAGCAACGTGAGGCCGGTGTTAGCCGCTCCATTCCGAGGGATCCCTCAACCCAAATACGGCGTGTAACCCCGTGCGGTCTGAGGAGTCGCGAGCTGGTGAAGCCGTTGTTAGCCCCCGTTTAATCAATGTTCGTAATCCGTCACTCGAGTGTATGGCGAGAAAGTCCGGAGAAACGTGTAGTAAAAGTCATACTCGGGCCAAACAGACTACAGTTACAACTTATTTTGGCAGTGTAACTCCGTAAGACAGAAGCAACCAACGACATCAGGAGATAAGGACTGCCGTAACACACAACATCGCCAAGGAAATGGTGCTTGTAAACACGGTGATAAAAGAGTGGTTTAAAAGTCTCCTCCGCACAATGCATAGGAGGTATATGCTTCTCCTCTGTTGTTAGCTGAAAAACGGTTAGCATAAGGCTCGTTTAACACTATAGAAAGGCGTGATTAGCATTGCTATATTTAGCATCGCTATATTTAAGTTTAAGTTGCGTTGTATTTTATACGTTTGTTATAAAATACAACAATCAAGCTCAATTGAGCCATAAAAGACTGACCTTGCACCACTTTAAAATACTTTTTTTGCTCTACTTAAGACATAGATGCTCTTTTAGTTCTTCAGGTGTAATAACTGCGGTTGCTCAAGCACTCAATGTAGACTATGTACAGCATGTTTCTTTTTAATAAACAGAACTACATTTGAAATAAATTATTGACTTTAGTTTTCATTCTCGCATTACAGTTTAGTGGAATTTAGTGTTTGAATGGTATGATGTAAGTTTCTGTGATGTTTGCAAATGTTCATGTTCACTGAAACGGAATTTGAAAGAAATCGTGGATGAAATTGAAATCGCAATATCTGCCAGAAAAATGCAATTAAATTTTTTCTTAAAATCGTTCAGCCCTAATCATAGACCTACTTGCCTGTAGAGATGAGTTTATTTGTAGTTTGTACAATAATGATGCTAATATTGAAAACAAACAGTTTTGGTAACGGAATAGTATCGGTATCGGCCGATATCCAAATTCAGGTATCGGGATCGTAAGTGAAAAAATGTGGATCGGTGCATCCCTACTCCTATGTGCTCCCGAATTGGTCAAATACAAACAATAACAAATCTTATGGGAACTATACAATATATATAACTAAGCTAACCCTTATCTAGGTGGATACATACTTTTTAGATTCATCCCAATAAGCTAAAGAAAAATGCTCAATGTTGTATTTTATATTCTCATTGATGTTCTACATGTATCTCTACGATGAAATATTCATCAGTTACCACAATGCACAGACTAGAGAACACCCAAAAAAGTGTGAAAACGTATACAAAATGGATTCAGAAAGCACACTTTCAAGAGCCTGTAATCGAGCGGTCCTGTTTAGTCCTGTTACTAACTAACTCTCGATGGTCAGACAGCTTCAGACAGAGCAGAGCCTACAGTTAGCTTGGGAATGTTGATGACATCAGATGCAAACTATCAATAACCAGGTAATAGTTGAGATATATTGGTACCCTGGTAGTAGCAATAGTAGCAGAGGTGTGGTAATAGTGGTAGTTGTAGTAGTATAGGAGTTACGGTACTTTTCAGGAATACGATAAAATATAATTCAAGAGATATTTTGCCAGCTTGTTCCTCAAGTAATATAGTATTGTTTGTGTAAATGTATAGACCTGCCTTTGTATATTCGGACTGCACCAAAGACAAAGCAGCTTCCAAGGAAACATAACACATCCTGCTGCTTGCTTCAAATAACACAGAAGCACATGAGTAATTACTATCATTGCACTTTAGTTTCCTGTGGTATAGACACCAAAAGGTTACCAAATGTTACTGTGACAAGGCAGTTCAGTGACTAGAGGGGTTGGAATAGAGTTCTTTTCCATTGATTTTATATCATTGCAAGACAGGGTCAGAGCTTTGGGAGTGCTGTTGGAGTTTCAATAGGGGTAGGGCAAGTGTGACATAGTACATATTGTCAGGATAATGATAGGATGCATTGCAATTAGTCAGAAAAGTGCTTAAAAGTGCCTGTAAAGGTCTTGTAAAATGTTAAAGTGTCCATATTGCGTTATTTTCTGATGTGATCTGTTTGTGATGAGGAAAAAAACATTACAACATAGATCAGAAAATAGCGTAATATGGACCCTTTAAAGATCCCATGACATGGTACTTCTTGATGCTTTTATATGGCTCCTTAATGGTTTCCTAATACTGTAAATGAATCCTTCTTCAAAATCAACACTCAGTGCATGAGAAACAGAGATAAGATGAGAAAGAGTATTTTTTTCTCTCTCTCTGGAACACTCCATAATGGGCGTTGTTGCTTGAATGCAAATGAGGAGAAAAGAGCTGGCCAATAGTAGAGGGTGGGGGCGTGGCCAAACTCTCCGCTCTGGGCTCTGAGCTGATCCATTTCCTTGTTTTTGCACGGGGGAGAGATTTGAAGCGTTCCATTGAAAAATAAACACATTTCCACATAAAATAAAATTAAACCACTGCTGTTCAAAGGTCCAGAGGCTCAGATAAAGGACCTCCGAGCCTAGAAACACTCGGACGTGCCTCCAGGCAAATAAAAAAACGCATTTCGCATTGCCTAGCGCATTCGCAGTCCAAACTCTCTGGGCGTGATTTACAGAGACGCTGAGTTCAGACAGACGGGGGTGGAACTGCATTTGCATTTCTTTTTTCGATCTGACGTCAATAAAGTGCCTTGTTCAAAATCGCCCGTTTGAGCTCCGATTTTTTGTAACGCAGAAAAGGATCGCAAATGCTCAGTTTAGACATTTTGCAACTTTTAACCATGGGGGGGCCCTAAACAGGGTAGGGGAGCTCACATTAACGTTCAAAAACCTCAGAAAGTGAAAATTTCATGCCATGGGACCTTTAACATTCTCATTGCAGTGCAGAGTCCATTTTGTGTCATACAGGACCTTTAAAACCGTGTTTGAAAGAATGTATTTTTGCAGTATTTTGACATTTTTTTTAATATTATATATTATATTGATCAATGACATTTTCAATGACATTTTATAAAAAAACAAAAAAAGTGTGTCAATATGCATTTTCTATATAAACTTTTTAACAAACATAATCACATTTCTTTCTCCATTGCTTTTACTGACAGGATCGACTGTAGACCTCTCTATTAAAATGCTGATCAGTTTCAATTAGAAGTGACTGAAAATCGATCTTGATTATAATGTGACACAACAATTACTATATAGACTACATATAACCCCTCTCTACAGTCTAATGATTTTCCTTGAGTCGTTTTATGCTGTAACAGTGTCACCACTTTTTTGTTTTGTTTATTTTTATCCCTGACATGTGGCCCGCTCTGAGCTATGGTTCACAATTTAGCCATGCATGGGAAATTAATGTGCACTTGTCCGCGATAAAGTGCGTTCTCTGAGGGCACTTGAACGCACCACTTCGCCTCCAGCCGCTCGTTCTGTCTGACTGGCCCATATCAACACACTCACTTCTGACTGAGTTTGGGGGCCCGCTGTGAGGCTTTCACCGACTAAGAGCAGCTAAAATAACAGGCACTTCACACGCTCTTGGTTTTACTGTGTGTTCAGGAAAGTATATAGATTATTAACCAGATGATGATAATCAGGCCAAAATGTATGTGCCAATATTTTTGTTTCATTCTCAGTTTGATTTTATTGCAAAAAAGTGAATTCCACCAAAATGTGAAGAAATATGAATGAATGAATGAATGAGTCAATCAGTTATTGGATTTATACAGCGCCTTTCAAGATACCCAAAGTGCTTTACAGTGCATTATGCTTTCACTCCACCACCAGCACTCACATACCACATTCACACTAGGCAATGTGGGGGAAGTGCCTTGCCTAAGGACACAACAACAGTGTATTGTTTTTGTTAAGTTTTTTCCTCCTTATAGATTAGATTTTATTAAAGATTGACCTGGCAGCAGACAACGTTACAAGCTAATTCTGCACTGTGCCCATAAAAGAGATGAAGATAAGATAAAACATAAGCATTATACATAAGCTTATGCAAAACCACTGCACTGATCCGATACTGGTATTGGATATCAGCGCCAATACTGTAAAATTTGCTAGATTGGGTATCGACTTCTAAATCACTTCAGACAATATCCTGGTTGGACATATAAATTGAGATTATATACTGGTCTTAGTTGGCCCTGAAAGTGTCATAATGTTTGAATTTTCATTTACAGTGAACCCTCGTTTATCGCGGGGGTTAGGTTCCAGAAATAGCCCGCAATAAGTGAAATCCGCGAAGTAGGACAATTTTATATTTTACAATTATTCTACATGTTTTAAGGCTGAAAACGCTTCACCAGACACATTATACACCTTTCTGAGACTGGTATTAACATTTTCTCACATTTTTCTCTTGTTTAAACACTCAAACTTTTGTAGATTTTCATTAAAATATATTAATAGTGGGGCGGGGGCACGTGACACGCGGGCACGTGCGCGCGGGCACGTGCGCGCGGACACGTGCGTTTGTTTTGGTACCACATATCCATGCCATGTGCGAAAGTCGAGTGGAAAGCGACCTGGATATCATTTTGGGCAAGACTCAAGCCAATGCTAACAGTGCCAAACCGCTAACAGACGCCTCTGTGCACCACAAGACCAGGTAAGACCAACCTGCGCTCACAAGAGTTGGTTGCATTTCACCCCGGCTCCAAAATCAGTCCGCTATCAATGCGTCGCCAATACTCCACAGAGCTGTGGAGTATTGTGGAGTATTGGGTTCGTCCTCTCGTCCTCTCACGGGGAAGAGCCACTGTCTCCTCTGTGCGCGCGAGTGTCCTCCCCCGCTGCGGCTCCCCCGGACGCTCCATGTTGATTCTTGGCTCTTCCATTTGTCCGGCTCGCACTCTCTTCCATGGCTCGTGCAAGTAAACAAAGGCCACACCTCCTGTCACCCAGGCGCTCTCGTGAAGGAAATCTGAGACTCTGTCCCTACCATCCCTGGTCTAGACCTGGTTTAGTCCTGGTTTAGACCTGGTTTAGTCCTGGTTTAGACCTGCTTTAGACCTGGTTTAGTCCTGGTCTAGTCTCTTAGCTAATCAGGGCGCAGGACAGAATGTTACACTGTAAAAAAAAAGTTACACTATAAAAAAAATTGAAAAAAAAAAAAAAAAAAATTGGAAAAAAAAATCCGCGAAACAGCGAGGCCGCGAAGAGTGAACCGCGATACAGCGAGGGTTCACTGTATACAAAAGCGTCCTGTAGTTACTTAAGAAAAATAACATTTGGATCAGTTCGGTCTTATGTTCATTTTGTTTAAAGGGCATAAATGCTGTTTTCAATCTCTGCACTTGGCTGATATTGAGTATTGCCAGATACTTAAAGCTTTAGTATTGGGGTTGGTATCGGAACTGAAAAAGCTAGATAGGTGCATTCCTGACTTTTTGGAAGATTCCACTGCAAATTTCTGAAGCCTACTTTCTTTGCAACTTTACTCTTATTATATAGACTATACCCTGATACTCTGATTGATCAATTCCAAGGCCGATCATTGACGATTTAAAACATATGGATCTTCTTTTGATTAAACTATAATTACCGTATTTTCCGCACTATAAGGCGCATCGGATTATAAGGCGCACCTTCAATGAATGGCCTATTTTAAAACTGTTTTCATATATAAGGCGCACCGCACTATAAGGTGCATAGAATAGAAGCTACAGTAGTGGCTGACTATGGTAGCCATGATTAACCAATATTGATCCATATATAAGGCTTATAAGGCGCACTGTTGGCTTTTGAGAAAACTGAAGGCTTTTAGGTGTGCCTTATAGTGTGGAAAGTACGGTAATTGCAAAGGTTCAGCTATTAGTTATTATTACAGACCATACTTTATAAGTATTACATGTCATTATTATTATTATTATTATTTGGTACATGTTAGTATTATTATATTATTATGTGTCAGTATTATTCTGTAGACAGTATCACCTTCTTCCTCTGAGTAGGATCTATTAAAACACACTTGACAGCCTCTCAGGTGTATTCCAACATGATACAGATTATGAAAACACACACACTCCAATAGTAAAAGGCACGTCGACATGACACAAGCTAACAGACTTATAGCAGCTTATCCCTGAATGTAAACAAGGACTTGTGCAGCTAATCTGGCCCTTAACCCCCCTCTCTGCTCACACTTCAAATTCACAATGAGCAAATACTTACACTTACACTCAGCTTTGCGTTACCAATGTTCGATACTGATGAGTAGCGATGGTCCAGTACGGATTTTTTGGGGACGATATCTGGTAGTTTGGCTATTTTTGTCCAAAACCAATAATACGTAAGATGTCACGATACCAATGTCAATACCTTGGCTTTATGTATCTGTATTTATTTGCATTCCCTGTGTTTTGGAATTCTAAAAGTTGTAAAAGTTTAATATTATGAGAAATTGTTATTGTTATTACACCAATGTATAGCTCAAAATGTTATATCAGCTTGGAAAAATATGAATGTGCAAAATGTTCGATACTGGACCAATACAATATCTGAGAAAACCCTCAGCTATCACGCTACCGATTTTTTACATTGATTTTTGATTCGACTCCCACTGTTCACATACATTTACAGAGCCAGGCACACTCACAGAAAACACTGAGTCGTACAGTAGACCAGAATGCATCCTTCAAAAAGCTGTGATCACACTCATCCCAATACCAGCTGCAGCAGGACCTACTGTATCTCCTCTCTCTGTAAAAGTCTACTGTACTGACTTACTGATTTTGTCCAAATATGGTCTTGCCGTGATTTTTTACACTAAACTGTTCACAAATTCACACTCACACTAGAGGTAACGGCAAGGATCAAACCGCTGAACTTGTGGTTAGTGTGATGCCTGTGGTATTGGCAGAAATGTCCTGTTCACTTCTCTCAAACAGAAAATACTCTGTTCCACTTTGTGATGTCATATGGTAATACAGGAAGTGCTCCACTGAGTTTTTAAATTCCATACTCCTTCACTAGAATCATTCAGATCAATTCAGCCCTGGAATTTTGGATCTTTGCTGAACAAAAGGTAAAATATAGATGTTAACTGTTGTTAACTGATGTTAAGATGTTGAAAACTACCACTACATGACATCACAGAGTGTAATATTTTCAACTTTGGAGATATACAGTAGATGGTTGTTAGAGTAAGAGTAACTGTAAATATGTTATCATTGTTTCATGGTCGTACCAACTTAAATTGCAACATTGTGTATCAAGGTTATGAGTTTCTGGGAAAGGAGTCACGTTGTTTTATCATGTGAAGATTGCATATTTGTGTACACCCATCTGTGTATCAATAAAAGAGACAAGACAGAACAGCCCAGTGGAGAAAAACGACTGACCACTCTGCCAGTGTCTGTCTCCCCTTGTGCAAGTAAAACTTAAAGGTACAGTGTGTAAAATTCGTGGCGCATAGGTGGTTAGTAGCTATTCCACTTCCTCTTTTGGCTATGGCAGACCTCGAGGGTCACCCGGGCGCGCCGTAGCGCCGACAGCTCGCGTGTCCGCGTGCCCGCGCACGAACCGCGCGCTGCTGTATACATAAAACGCGGTCCCCCGTTCACTTTTTTTTTTTCTTTTCGCATGAAAACACACAATCCCGATCATGATTCATGACAATCTACACATCAAATGAAACCTTACAGTCTCCTCTTTTTGACTATGCAATTCATTTCCCTGCAAAACAATCACTCCCCGAGCACATGGGGCTTTTATACAGAAAAGCACAAAATGAGGTTTGTTACTTAGCTTACCTTTGAAGGCTCTGCACAGGTCAAACTCTGTATTTCACCATAAACTTGGTCTCAATCTGTCCATAAGGATCCAGCGAATAAAATCCAGTAAAACAATTTAGTCCAAAATACGTGTTATATCCATTACGATGTGTGATACAGCAGCATGCTTGTTTACACGAGGCTCCCCCCTTCCCCCCTCCCCTTCCCCTTCTCTCCTTCTCTCCTTCTCTCCTTCGCTCCCACATGCAGCACGGCTGAGCAGGCGCTAGCAGGAGCCTCGGCGAAGGATGAGCCCAAATGTCCTTCTGCGGCTCTCGTATTCAAAATGGCTGCCTCTATATGGGGAAGATCCCCCTTTTATGTGACTATATCTAAGTCCAAAAGAATACTTTGATTTCATGATGGAAGTGAAAAGGCTTGGAAAACAATGTATTTTTGAATGGGTATCTTCAATTTCAGTAATTAACAGGTAAAAATCTTACACACTGTCCCTTTAAAGACGTGCTTGCTGTGGTTCATCACTAAGTTCATTTGTGTTTTCAGATAAGGTGATTTTTCTGACACTGGTCCAATAAAATATTGCCCAAACATGAATGAAACAAACAAAACTCCAGTTATGTTTTGGAGGAAGTAACAATATCCTAACATAGCTTAAAGCACACAAGAGTCAATTTTCCATCATATACTGTAGAACTTTCAAAAAAGGGTTATCATCTGTGTTGTTTCCTTGAGATTAGTTTCTGAAAAATCAAGATTAGGATTATGCATTCATTTTCATTGGTGGGCCAAAGCCCTGGAAATACATCTATTGAAATTGTAACTTGTGAAAATCTAATAACACATGAATACATTATCATATTTGTATCTGTGATTTTTTTCCAATGCAGATCCAGCGTTAAACTTATGGGTGCATGAGTCTCACATCCAGGAAATAAACAATGTTATACCAGCTCAACTTCTATCTCTTCTCCATTTCAATCTGACACAGCCAACATGATTCACTTACTCTTAATAAACCAAACCATGAATCCTAAAGTGTGATCCCCTCTGCTTTATCTGCTGCCTGTCACCCTGAGAATGAGTCTTCTATTGGATGGAGTATTTCCATAAATCTGACTTGTAAAGGAGCAGAGCCAGAGGAAAGGGAATCCTCAGTGGGAGAGAAGCCCAAATAAGAGCTGTACCACCAGAGGCCAGAGGATCAGCTAACTCACCTCAGCTCACTCTACGCTAACATGCCCTGAATGACACCAGAACTGCCCCAAAGCATGCTGGGAACACTGTGACTGCTGCCACCGTGATACTGCAGCTCTTGTGCATGAGATCGCATGGTGGTAATTTACAAATTATACTGTAAATGTGTCAATTATTAAAACAGCAAATTGTGAAAGAGAGGAAAAAAGTTGTATAATTTTAAAGATGGGGGTTATCTGCTGGGTTGAACATATTATTGGGAGTTTTACGCAGTACGGCAATGATACTTTGCAGTGACATCAAGCTGGGGGTGTTCTACATGTATGCCTATGGTGGAATGTTCAGTAGTGACCATAAAGACACAATGCACATAATGCTCCCAAAAGTTTTAAGACTGTCTGAAACACATGAAAGAGCCTGTGATTAATACAAGTGTTCATGGTCCTTTTTAGGAGTTTGATTTCCACACAAAGTATCTGCAAAGTATCAGTAAACTTATGTACTTTGCAATTATTTAAACCAGACCTAAGCAGCCCTATTATGCAGTCTTGACTTTTTAGAAGTTGTATCCACGTTACATTGTTTAACCTTCCAATTTACTTACTCAAAGTTGTATCCAGAGTGATTCATGCATGTTCCAATAATCTTTATTTTCCTGTATTCAAGACGTCAGTGCTTCGATCTACCTGCATGGATCAGCTTCTCTGTGCTTACTTTGTTCTCCAATTTTATTTTATCTTATTTTCTCTTTCATCAGTGATGCACAAACTAACACTCAACTGTCATAGAAATAAATCATACGTAGCCTCAATTATGTAAACATTATTTTATGGAGTATGTGTTGAATTATGTGAAACACCTCACGTAATCTTCCATCTGTATAATAGTCATAAAAAGATCAGCATATTTTGTATTCATAAACAGAAGATACATGAGTGGAGAATATTTCATGTGGTTATGTATGCAGCGAATCACTCTCTCCTTTCTCATTTGTGATCTCATTTAAGAGCCAGTGGAGCGGACAACTGCTCTTGGCTTGGCTGGAGAGTTGGCTGGTCTGTGGAGGCAGGTGCAGAGGACACACCAGAGGAGCAGTCATCTGAATGAGCCCCCAATTACACGCCCTTTGTGGATTTGAATAGGCCATGCTCATGTTCTAGGATTTAATGATGCTATATTTTCAGACAGAGGGCAGGAGGCTATTTAACTCCATGGGAGATTCATTGTTTTTAAAAGAAATATCCAAACTTTTTTTTTTTTTTCAATACTCTCCCTGTCACTGTTTTTATTATTATTACTATTATTATTATTATTATTATTATTTGATTTACTACTTATTTTTATTATTATTATTACCTATCTTTATGCCATTTTTGCCTGCATGCACTTGTCTTTCTTGTTCAAACTGTCCCTACCTGGAGCTACTGCGACAAGTAAATTTCTCCTGTGTGAGATCAATAAAGTCTTATCTTATCTTATGATGCGTGAAAAGTCCCTCAGTCGTCCAGGTAGAATCCATGATAACAGGAGAAGTTCAATTTGTCAACTGGACAAAGTTTGTTTGGTTGAAAACGTTTCGCCGCTCATCCGAGAGGCTTCGTCAGCTCTAATAAGAATACTGGTAAGACACTTGCTTATATCTTGCTGTAGGGAGGAAGCTACCTAGCTAACTACTTTCCGGAACTATCTCATTGGTTTCCGTCTTTTGTTTCTCTGGCGTCTAGCTAACGACCCCTATTCATCCCTACACGCCTGTTTTTCACACCTCTGGCCCTGACCTGGCTAACCCTATTGTTTCCCTGTTTGCTTGATCTAGGCTTAAGAATGGAATTGTAGATGGGATGCAAATTATGTCTGACTCCACCATTTCTGTTCAGAGAAGGATTCTCTTTTTTGACAAAAATAGCCTCTTTAACTCCCCTCTCAAACCAGTTCTTTTCCCTGGCTAAGATCTGAACCTCACTGTCCTCAAATGAATGACCCGTGGCTTCTAGGTAAAGATATATTATCTTATCTTATCTTATTTACCTACAGTATATTCTCATGTCAGCGGAGTGGTTGGCTGTTTTTGTGGCTACCATGCTCACATACTGAGCACTTTTTGAAACTTTTTTGTTTTTTGAGCTCAGTTTTTAAAGATCATATCATTAGATTTAAACCAACTAAGAAGTGCAGCATGTGCAGTTCAAAGGACACAAGTAAGAGACTGATGGACTGTGTGAAATGAATAGTTTATTTTTCATGTATCCATGGAGACTGTGCAAGAGGCACATTTGTGATGCTATAGGCTTTTCACATTATGTGGCAGCAAATGTAGCAGAAGACCTTCCAGAGGAAATACACATCATCAACAAAACACCAGAGCGAAGCAAGAGCAAGGCCTTTCCTGTTGTGTTCCCCTGGATCTGCTGACCCTACCTGACTGCTGACACTGAGACCAAAGGCCACTGAGAAGCGCAGTGTAAATGTTGCTGCAGCAAAACTTGAATTTTCCTCAAGATCAATAAAGTATCTCGCTCTTTCTCTGGAGCCACTGTGAAAACATCATTTCACTTTTGTTTATTTGTTCCAGCAGAGAAGATGCTGAACTTTGTGCCAGTTCTGTTTCATGAGGATAAGTCAAATTATTACAAATATATTAACCATAAATTCCATAATCCATGTTAGTGTCTGACAGTTTAACAGCAATATGAATAGATATAATACTGTGATGCCATGTGAATGCAACTTAAAGAATTATTTTAGTCATTTCCAAACAAAATTATTACTGCAATTAGAGAACACACCAGAGCTAAACTAAGAGCTAACAGAGCTAACTAAGTGGCCTACATGTGGACAACGGGCGTATTTGCTTTTGTTATCAACTGAAGGGTTATCTGCAATAAAACCAGGACTTTGAACTCAGTCAGAACAGGAGTAACAGCAGAGGAGAAAAACATTAGTCTAGACATATTCAGGTGGAATTCTCAGATATTTGTTGTAAATGATTCCCTTGAAAGTAGAAAGAAATATGGAACAACAAAAACTGTATCTCTGGATGGAATGAGTCATCTTTAGTGAATTAACAGTAAACAGTCAATTTGAATGCAATATTTTTTGTCCATGTATTAACTGAAGTATCCATTCAGCACTGATCCAGTAAAGGACTTAAAGGAAAAGTAACGTTATTTTACAATCTGAGCCTTCTTTCGGTAATAAAACAAGTCGTTTGACTCACCCATATCACGTTCGTGTCATTTGGAGCTGTTTGAAGAAAGTTATGTTGTGGCGTTTCTGTTAGCATTTGTTAGCATTTGTATTCGGGGCATTACTTTGCGGTCTCCAAATAACACAAACTTTAGCACTTTTCAAATCATAGAAGCCCGATGTCTTAATGAAAAATTTCGTTTGAAGCAAAAGTGGCCTGTAATCCGAGGTTTATCCATAGTTTTCAGCGTTTCCTGTTTGGGTCCCGGGAGCAGTCCGCGCATGCGCACTGGCGTCCTCATCTACTCGAAACTATGGCTAAATCTCGGATTACAGGCCACTTTTGCGTCAAACGAAATTTTTCATTAAGACATCGGGCTTCTATGATTTGAAAAGTGCTAAAGTTTGTGTTATTTGGAGACCGCAAAGTAATGCCCCGAGCAAATGATACAGCACCATGTTAAGAATACGGGATCATTACTAGAACAGAACGGCTCAACATAAGTTCTGCGATACAGCTCCAATTGACAGAAAAATGCTATGGGTGAGTAAAACTACTTGTTTTATTGCCGAAAGAAGGCTCAGATTGTAAAAAAACGTTAATTTGCCTTTAAGACTTGCAAAACAATCTTATACCTCAAATGAACCAGCTTTCTCAACAGCTGCACATAGCTCAGTGAATACAGATCATTTGGATTTCAATCTAGTCAGCATCTTGTGTTTTTGCCTCATGTAAACTTATGCTTAGTCAACGGGTAAACAGAGTGTCTCTTAAAGGTTCACTATGTAACGCTTCTGGTGTTAATGTTATACTGTGTAGCATTAAAATGATCTATCTCCATGGTGACAAGCCTACTGGCCCACTCACAGTCACTTTGTAAGAAAAGTGGAACATCCCAGGGAAAGCGAAAACATCTCCATGGACACAAACAGGTCCACAAACATTACATAGTGCACCTTTAATGTAATGCCATCAACAACAATGTCAACTTTGCACCACCTCAAGCCGGTAGCATAGATTCCAGAAGCATTTGACCTCTGAATGACGTGTTGTTTTGACAGGGACATGTAGAAGATGCCGATGATCTTATGCTAAACTGGTTCTGGATTCACTCAATACATCGTGCTACATTCTCACACATCTGTACCACATACTGGGACATTTCCATCACCTATAACACAAGGGTGCCTCAATAACAAATACAGCCTAATCAACTTATGTTTCTAAAGAGACTGAAATAAATATTTTTTAAAAAGTTGGTTTATTATTAAGGCTAGCATTTTAACAATTAATTTAAAATGCTGCAATAGCTCTAAAATCTTTTTAATTAAGCTTTCAAATTTTAATCAAAGTGACATCGAATCATTATAGATTATCAACGATCAACATGGGGTGTTTTAATCTAGAAGTGTACGGTAGAGGTTAGGGAGGGACGAGACACAATTTTCACTACGAGATGAGAAACGAAAATGGGTCCACGAGAGCGAGACAAGACGAAGACGAAGAGAAAATAATATATACATTTTACATTTCCAATTTTGGCCTCACAACTTCTTTATTTATTTGATTTCATATTTTTATTTCCTTTCCAGTAGTTTTCGTTCCAGTAGTAGCTCCAGTAGTTTTGGAACTGTAACTGAGAACTTCACCAATCCTTTTTTGTCCAATCCAAATGTCAACACTTGGAAAAAAATCTCACAATGTAATTTTTCTCATGTGTGCACAATCTTCACGAGACAATCAATTTTGTCTCACAAGATCTTACCATCCATAGTAGAGGTGTGCAAAAATATCAAAATATCAATATATCGAGATACTAAATGTGGTGATACAGTATCATTATTGTGGGCTGCTCATTCGATATATCAATTTAGTTGTTTATTTTGTGGATAGAAACTTGTTTCTACAATACACTTGACATATTCACTGTTTTGATGATTAAAGTAAATGTATTTCATACTAACTTAGCACAAGTAGTGGTTTAAGAAAGAATACTGTTGTTAAAATGTATTTGGTTCTTAAAAAACAGCAATATATCACAGAGTATCATGTACAATATAGTGATTATTACATGTATCACAATTTTTTTTTTTGTGACTCCTGAGCCATGTACCCTGTATTGTATCAAACTGTGAAGGACGATTTGAAACAGACTTGTATTTATTATTTCTGTTCATGAAATTACTATTGAAAGCTGTGTGATTAGTTTTATTTAAATCAGAAAAAATATAAGAGGCCCTGGCTTCATAGTGCAGTAGTTCGTTAATCAGAACAATCTCTACTGTGAATTTTTACACTTTGTACGATTCAATAAAGTTGACAAAAGATCTCCCAAAGTGATAGCGCAAAGACAACATCAAACTGACTGACATTACTGTGGCATAGAATGGAATCTACACAGCCATCGCCTCCAGCTGGGAAACAAGCTTTTAGCTCCCCCGCTCTAGCCACAATGCCACAGCGCTGGCACGGCACATCCACATTATCTGAAGCGAATTTACACGAGCGGAGAAATGACAGGGAGTTAAAAACAACCTTACCAGCACCATTATTTCACTCTAAATGAATGTTTGTATCTGGCCATTACACAAAATAGACCCATTATTTTACACAGCAGGCAGAAACCAAAATCCTCAACACTTATGTAAGTGTAATTCTGGTAGGGGGGAGAAAGAATGATTCAATCGTATCTGTCAATGTAATCCTCTCCTCTCCTCCTCTTCCCTTCTTCCTTTTCCTCTTCTATTTGGATCACTGTTTCATCTAGAGATTTGGCATAAGCCCAGGCGCAGAAGAAAGCCAGAGGAAGTGCACTATTGTATCCTGTGACTTCATGAAAAAGGGATAAAGATGAAATGCCAGAATGGATATATAGGTGAGGAGAGGTGTAGGATTTCTGATTGGAGTACAGCCGTGATGTAACTGCACACAGATAGATAGAGGAATGATGTAATATGGGATTATAGAATGCGTAAACATGAAAAAAAATAAAATAAAAAGGCTTAGCAGAGCAGCTGTAGCGCTAGCCATGCTGAATCAATTATGTGTCAATGCAATTAGCTGGATAGTGTGATCTGTGTGCCCCCAGTGCGTACAAATGGATGAGATGTTGGAAGCATGAGGCTATGGCACGGAAAGGGAAATCTTCCACTGATAATTTTTTCAGGCGCAAAGCAAGACTGCGATCGATTGATTACAGATGTTTCTACTGATGTGTATACCGACTACAACTAAATACTATCTACTATTGTGCCTAAAATAATATAAAAATGGAATATAATCCTGGAATGTATAGTGGGTATTGATGCAACGATCCAGCTTTTTCAGTTCTGATACCGATTCAGATACTATAGCCTAAAGTACCCAATATCAACCAATGCCAGTGCAGAGCCTGACAAAAGCTTTTATTTCCTTTAAACAAAAATAAAATATTACAAAACTGATCCAGAAGTTATGAATCTGTAATTTATACCTGAAGTTACTAAAGAACAATTTTGTATAAATGTGTATATGTTATTATGTCGATATCCAACCAGGATATTGGCTAAGTCCATTTTTGCAAGCTGATATCCATTTCAGCAAATTGTTCAGTATTGGTGCCGATATCTGCTATCGGATCAATAGATCCCTAAGTATTGGTATAGAACAGGCCAGTGCTTTTGCTGGGAAAATTGGACATCTCTAGCTTGGGCTTTGTTGAGTTTTTTTTTGCAGATAACTTTATCTGACATCTGTCATCACGGGAATGTTATACAGTATGATGATTTGTGGCCATACCTGCCTGTCAAAGCCTGATCTTGTCAGATCTCAGAAGCTAAGCAAGGCAGGGCCTGGTTAGTGCTTGGATGGGAGACCGCTGGGAATTCCAGGTGCCACAGTGGGGCGCCAGTCGCAAAAAAAAAGAAAACTTGTCGTTGAATCCTTAGGCAAGACACTTCACCCACATTGCCTAGTATGAAGGTGGAGTGTGTGTGAGTGTTGGAGGTGGTCGGAGGGGCCGATGGCGCAGATTGACAGCTTCGCTTCTGTCAGTCTGCCCCAGGGCAGCTGTGGCTACAGAAAGTAGCTTACCACCACCAAGTGTGGAGTGAATGAACAATGAACTGTAAAGCGCTTTGGGTGTCATGAAAGGTGCTATATAAATACTATGAATTACGGTAATTAATTATGATATTAAACTTATTTATCTCCATGGAGACCCTAAATTTACAGGTTAGATCTCTGGAGAGGGGACCCCATTCACAATAAGAAAGCAAGTGCTTCAAAGCATTTACCAGTAAATAAAAAATGTAATCATCTAATCATGTAATCATGTATCATCTCCATGTCGACAAGCAGGTGGATTTAAAAAGTACATAGAATTTTCACACAAATTCATGAGCAAAAACATCACAGCCAAACTATCAGGTGAATGTTAACATCCAAAAGCACTCTTCTGACTAATTCCCTAAGTGTAATTCAACTCTACAAACAAAAGCCCTTCCATAACACCCAATTCTCCCTTTGCTTAGACCTCAGATGGGTGTTTCCTCCACTGAGCTGTGGAGATTTCACAGTAGCTCAGCCCTAGTGGTCACTACACTGTGCACAGGTCAACAGCAGCACAGTCTTATCTCGTCCTTACGTGATTTATGGCATTGGAGGCACTTATGAGGAGTAAAACTGAGTGACCTGCTGACCTGCTCATCTGCTGCAGATTCACACAGAGAGAGGCTAAACTATAGGCTTGTACTTAACAATGTAGCACCCTCTCAGAGGGATATGGATTTTAAATGACTACAGCTGCACACAGGAATCAATTTGTAGTGGGTGTTTTTGTTGGTCTGCAATCTGCAATGTCCAACTCAAAAAACATAGTGCAGCTGACTACTTTTTGAAAACTCACACATTACTGTAAGTTTTAAGTAGTAAGTATGTGTATGCTAGACAGCTACTTTAAATACAAATACTCATTTTGACTCCTGAAAACTTGAGTTACAATAGAAAATAAATAATACATATTAATTAAAAGGTACAACTAGAAAGCATAATTCATAATTACTGATTTAAGTACTGCTACTATTTTTAAGTACTACTACTACTTCTAGATACTTCATATCTTCTTCTTCTGTATCTATTACTACTAGCATTGCAACAATTACTCACCAAGACATTTAATTCCTTTTTTTTTTTTTTTTTACAGTTTAAAGGTCCTTCATTACACAAAATTGACTGAATGAAACAAACCACAACTCCAGGTATGTTTTTGATGAGGAAACAACATTATAGATCATAAAATAGCGTAATATAGATCCTTTAAACCACCTTTTAGTATTAACCTACTGAAGTAATAATATCTGGATTTTTTTTACTGATATTATGAAATTGCTCTCCCCACTATCAATAAATGAATCAAATCAATTTCACACTGTATTTCCTATAATTTTTTCTACAAAGATGTAATATTTTCCATCTTCATAATAGTCAGCCATAATGGACCTACTGTGACGAATTAGACAACATTTTCCGCAAAACACATTTAGCACACAACACACTTTCTCTGCAGACTTTGGCATGAGAGAGCCCCTTCTAATTTCATCAGAGGTGATAAAAATGCCAAATCGAGTCTGCTGCTAGTTACTGCGCCCAGTCCCTCCTTGGCCGAGAGAGTCAGTAACAGCATGTGGTGAGGAAATGAGATTCTTACTGAGAGTCGAGATACACATCGCGCAAGCACAATCTACTCAAGAAGGCTCTCATACTTCACAAGCTGCGTACCATCCTGCCATAGACTTTAGATTAGCCACCAGAGCCCATGTGATATAGTTCCATTATATACTGTTATTCCAGCCTATGTCCAATATTGTGGAGTAATCTAGGGTTCTGCGGTCAATGGAAGCTAGTGTAGTCAAAAGTATGAGTAGGGAATATTCGAAAGTTTTACCAAAATAGCACATTGTCACATGGATGCAATCACACTTGGATTTGTATCACTATATTGCCCAGCCCTAGTCAAATGGATTAAAGGTCCCATGGCATGAAATTTTCACTTTCTGAGGTTTTTGAAGGTTAATGTGAGCTCCCCTACCCTGTTTAGGCCCCCCCAATGGCTAAAAGTTGCGAAATGTCTAAACTGAGCATTTGCGATCCTTTTCTGCGTTTGAAAAAAACACAGCTCAAATGGGCGATTCTGGACAAGGCACCTTATTGACGTCAGATCGAAAAAAGAAATGCAAATGCAGTTCCACCATCGTCTGGATCTCCACCCCCTGTCTCTGGAAATCACACCCAGAGAATACTGCGGAGGAGCTACGCAATGCGAAATGCGTTTTTTTATATGCCTGGAGGCACATGCGAGTGTTTCTAGACTCGGAAGTCCTTTACCCAACCCTCTGGACCTCTGAAACAGCAGTGGTTTAATTTTATTTTCTGTGAAAATGTGTTTTTTTTCATTGAAAATGCTCTCCTTTCCTCCTTCGCGCTTACACACGCGGAAGTGGGTCCAGGCACAGCGCACCGCTAAAACAAGGAACCAGCGGCGCATTTGCCCCCCTCCAACCCGCTCCTCTAACCAATCTGTGTCCTTCTCATTTGCATTCAAGCAACAAGGCCCAGAATGAGTCGTTCAGAGAGTTATTTTTTGACTCTGACTCTGTACATGTGTCTTTCTCATGCACTAAGTGTTGATTTTGAAGAAGGATTCATTTACAGTATTAGGGAACCATTAAGGAGCCATATAAAAGCATCAAGAAGTACCATGTCATGGGATCTTTAAAAATCAGATACTAAATACACACTAAAACTACAATTGAAAGTAGATAGCCATTTGAGCATAATCAATACTATAAATAGGACAAAATGTGACCTTCTCTGCGCAGTTTTGAGCTTTGCAAAAGACCACATGGTAATAAAGAAGAACTCCTACTTGATGTTGAGAAGTAACAGTCCATTGCCTAGAAAAATCATTATCATTGTGGTATTGAAATCCATAACAAGCCAAAGTCAAGTTCAAATTTTAGTATCTCGACAACAGTAATGGAAGAAGAGAGGAACATAAAGTTAGTAAACTGCATCCACAGACTATAGACATAAAAAAGCTTACTCCACATTTGTATGCGATGCCAATGAAAATGTTCCAATGGATATATGAATAATAAAAGAGCAGAGACCACGGCAATAAGCCTTAGCTGACTCAAGAGTAGGCTGGCTGCATAAAAACCCACCTGATTTAAGGTGAAGGTGGTACTTTACATTCCCCATGGACACATTTGTCCTCTGTTTTGTCTCATCCTCTAAAAGCATCAGGGCAACGTTAGCAAAATCTAAATCTTGGCCAGGATGAATCTCAAAGGCTCAAATCTCAAGGCTATCAAGAGTCAATCCCCTGGTTAATCTCAAAGCAATTGCATTCTAATGGTGTTTTAAGTTCAATATTTATATATTTATATTTATATATTATATTTCAACAAACTTTCCAGCTAATACCATGACATAGCACACTTGCATATCTGGTCACAAACCACACGTCATGAGACTGAGCTTAAAATTCATTGTTATTATAGCCAATATGTTTTTTTGTTTTGTTTGTTTTTTTTACCACTGATGCTAATACCAGTTGTTTAGAATCTGGAGCAACTGATAACCGATAAGCTCTGCTGATATTTTTTGGGCTGATTTTGCTTATTTTCTCCAAATTATATGGTTTGAATTGACTACAAACTCATTCACAAACTTATTTTTCTACAAAGTGGAAAAGGGAACAGTGTAGTCACATTATGTGCAGTAATAATAGACCTCCAAAACTCTCAATAAACTCCAATACATTCAAAACTCTGCTGCCCGCCTCCTCACCCACACCCGCTCCCGAGACCACATCACTCCTGTCCTCCAAAACCTCCACTGGCTCCCCATCCCTCAGCGTATCCAATTCAAAGTCCTCCTCCTGACCCACAAAGCCCTCCATAACCTGGCCCCATCATACCTCTCTGACCTCCTGCACCGCCACACCCCATCCCGCTCCCTCCGTTCCTCCGACACCAACCTCCTGTCCCTCCCCTACAGGCCCAAGCTCCGAACCTGGGGTGACAGAGCCTTCTCCATTGCTGCCCCCACCCTCTGGAACTCACTCCCACAACCTATCCGTGACTGCTCTGACCTCCCCACCTTCAAAAAACTGCTCAAGACTCACCTTTTTAAAACTGCTTTTTATGTTTCTTAATGTTTAATGTTTTTCTGATTGTTTATCGTTTTGTTACAATTCATTTTTTTTTTCTAAAATCATACAGCCCTACTTGGACACAACCTTTCAACTTTCCTCCACCTCTCCTCCAACATGAGTAAAGGACGAGCGCCATATTGTTGCTGTATATTCTATAGAGGCCTTGAGATAAAAGAGGCTGATGCAGCACACACAGACAACAATAGCCTTTTTTTTTAACGATGGCCTATATCCCGTAAAGTCAAGCCAAGAAAGTTGGAAGCTGCCATGGTGACGTATGACTCGTCTATTGGTATAAAGAAGCCAATGGCATGAAATACCTTGAACCGCATTCATTATCCCCCTGACAAAGCACTCCCCAACCTGCTTCAGTGAGAATGAGAAGGGAGCGAGAGGGGCGAAAATGTCATGGTGACCTCTTTGATGAAAAATAGTGTGTTGGCGGAGTTACAGAAAATGCATGTATTCTTCTCTATAGCGCTGAAGGTTAGCTATTGTTCTGTTTAATGTTTGGACTGGGTAGTTGGAGTTAGCAGTGTAATATCTCATAACTTGCTGTTGAAAAAAAGAAATATTTTAAAATGGAAAAGGATCCAAACTCTTTATGTTCAAAGTCAAAGTGGACAGCAGTAAAAAAAAAAAAAAACCCTCAGCCCCTATGGACATCAAAGCATTATAGAGCGCAATGTAGCTGCAAAAGTCCTTGATATAGCAAAGCAGGTTTTCAGAATGATGAGAAAATTAGGACGGTTGCCGTAGCGATCAACCATTTTTTGAATGAACAGAAAGTTTTGGCGTCCCTTTCTAGCATACTGCAAAAAAGAGTAGGAGTTAAAATTGACTGGAAATGAAAATACTTGATTTGAGCAGTTTTGACTAGTTCTAAATTATATTTAGATTTTAATTTTCACTTGGTTCAAATTTAGTTTTGTTTATTTCTGTTTTCAAATGAAATTATTTACTTGCCGAGTAAGAAAATTGCACTTCAGTTTGGGCTATCCCTAATACCACTTTCCCCTTTGAAACCAGTATCAACTAACCACTGTTAAACTTTTCTAGAGGTTCCACCTGTATTTTGCCTGAAATATCCCACAGTATGGCATTAAACCTACCTATTAATCTAGCAATTTATTCAATTATAAGTGATCACAAAAAGTACAAAAATGCTGGTAGTGGCGTTACCTCTTCACAGATCTCACCTATAACTTAAAGGGATATGCCACCCCCAGGGCAAATTTGGGCATCTCCCCACAGTCCAGAGACTAAAATAAGTGGTGGAAAGCGTTTTCCTGCTCACCCAGCCATTGTCCGAGTCTGTCGCCACTGACCACCGCGTTATCTGCAGCTCCTCCGCTTTAGACTGGAGTCTAACGGCGCCAGAGAAAGATTTCGGCCAAAAGGAATTAATTTGCTCGATGCGTTTCCCAATTACTTTCTGTGTAGTGCGCATTCATATCGAGTGCAAATAAATGTACAAATCAACACGGAGAACTTGCCTTGGTCATTTTGGGTGGGAACTATTTTCCAGTGCGGAAGAATACAGCCGTATCACGCAGCACACCTGCCAGGGGAATCCCTGTTACGCACCGGGAAGGGAGTTCCCCTGTTGTACAACGTGGTGCGTGATTCGGCTTTATTCTTCCGCACTGGAAAATAGTTCCCACCCAAAATGACCAAGGCAAGCTCTCCGTGTTGATTTGCACATTTATTTGCACTCGATATGAATGCGCACTACACAGAAAGTAATTGGGAAACGCATCGAGCAAATTCATTCCTTTTGGCCGAAATCTTTCTCTGGCGACGTTAGACTCCAGTCTAAGGCGGAGGAGCTGCAGATAACGCGGTGGTCAGTGGCGACAGACTCGGACAATGGCTGGGTGAGCAGGAAAACGCTTTCCACCACTTATTTTAGTCTCTGGACTGTGGGGAGATGCCCAAATTTGCCCTGGGGGTGGCATATCCCTTTAACTCTGTGGCATCACCTGCTAGGTGATTAGCACTAACTGTGGAAGATAAGCTTAATACAATACTGTGGAACCTTACAGGCAAAGCAATAATAATAATCTCAATGGAGACAACATAGTGCACATTAAAACAATCAGTACTACTTGAAATTAAATAAAGAAAAGGTAAATTAGGATACAAAGTCTGAATTCTGTTATACATTCATTCATTTTTGTTGGAGTACAAGCTATCATCATCCCTGCAGTAAGTCTGATCCATAGACTGTAAACGAATGCTACTTTTTAAAACCAAAAAAAGACAAGCCTGACAGCGGCAGCAACAGAGAGAGGGGACAAGATTTTTCAGTAAAAGTCACCTGCAACCAGACCTGTAAGGAAGCTCTGTGCGCCCATGCTCACTTCTTATTTGGAACATACCGACTAGCTCGTTCGCTATGTCCATTTATATACACAGAATATGGTCTGATCTTGTCCTTTGCTTGTTTATGGTGAGCCAGTAAAAGTGAAGCAGGCTGACATAACATAGAGGTGACTGAGTCTCCAGCATTGAGAAAGGTGACAAAGGTACAATGTTTATTCCACACAAGACACAAGTCAGTTCTCTATGAGGACTCCCTCCACCTCCTCCACCACCATCATCCCTTTCTTCTCTGCTACTTCAACCTGAACCTGGAACAAGACTTATTTTCACAGTCCACGGACTCCCAAACATGTCCACCTCTGTGCTGTCAGTGGAGATAGTCAGGCCATCTATAATCTCGCCACATACAGGGAGCGCACCGAACAACTGTCCCGCACTATTCTCACTGCTCTACATCTTGATAAAGTCAAGCATGTAGAAGAAAAAAGGAAAAAGAAAGGTCCAGATCTGTGGTAAGCATGTCGCCGATGTAATCACACACACTTGTAAGCTCATAATGTGTCTTAAGGGGGAGCATTGACATTCAAAGCAGAGGAGGGAGAGTGACGTCTTCCATGAAATAGATTCTTGGGTACATTTACTGCCACTATGCTTTGGTAATCAGATCATAACTACCAATGTTTAAAGTGGTACTGCGTCATGTTCTTGTTTCCAGGAGATATCGCTGCTTAGCCTGGAATTTTCTGCAGTATGGCATTCAACTCACGTATCCCCATGGAGACAAGCGGGTGAAGAAACCAAGCCTAGTTACAGGTCAGATGTGTGGAAAGGTAACGCTAGAGATCGACTGATGTGGGTTTAGAATCCAGAGAAACCAATGACCAATAAAGTCTGCCGATTTTTGGCTGATATCTAGTGCAGATTTAGATTTTTCCCCCCAAATATACAATTTTTATCAATTACAAACTCAACTACCACCTTGTTTTACTACAAATTGGGTAAGAGAGCTGTGTAGTCATTTTTGTGAAATGTACTCTTCTAAATAAAGCGTTCAAATGAAGCTTGACCCAAACAAAATATCATCCTCTGCTGGAGATTTAAAGGAAAAGTAACGTTTTTTTTACAATCTGAGCCTTATTCTGGTAATAAAACAAGTTGTTTTACTCACCCATAGCACTTTGGTGTCATATGGAGCACTTCCGGAGATGTTTTAGATTTGTGATCTCCATAATGTGAGTTCTCGGGGCACACGTTTGCGGTCTCCAAATAACACAAACTTTAGCACTTTTCAAATCATAGAAGCTCGATGTCTTAGTCTACGATTTCTTTTGGTCAAAAGTGGCCTGTAATCCGAGATTTAGCTATAGTTTCGAGTAGATGAGGACGCCAGTGCGCATGTGCGGACTGTGCTCTCAGCTCCCGGGACCCAAACATGAAACGCAAAGCTGTAAACTATGGATAAATCTGGGATTACCGGCCACTTTTGACTCAAACGAAATCGTAGACTAAGACATTGAGCTTCTATGATTTGAAAAGTGCTAAAGTTTGTGTTATTTGGAGCCCACACGGGGCATATTACATGCTCGGGGAATATATTATATGCCCCGAGCTATGGCTAGAATTCGCGCTAACGCTAATGCAAATCTAAAACATCTCTGGAAGTGCTCCATATGACACCAAAGTGCTATGGGTGAGTAAAACAACTTGTTTTATTACCGAAATAAGGCTCAAATTGTAAAAAACATTACTTTTCCTTTAAGGCCGATAGCCCATATGCTAAAAAGTGCAAATATCAACATGATATATCAACCTTATGTATATATCTCTAGGCAACACCTCTCAGTAAGAAAGCATATTTTTTTCAAGGTATAACGCAAAAGTAAAAATACTTGCGAATGAATAATTACTAGATAGACACGTTTAATGTCATACTGTGGAACATTCCAGGAAAAACATCTCCACAGAAACAAGTAACAAGCCATTAGCCAAGTAGCAAGTAATTGAAACAAGCCATGAGTAAGTGATAGTGCACCATGCATTTTTTATTTTATTTTATTTTCTTTATTATTACAACAAGTATTTACGTTTGGGCGCACATCTGAAACTATTATATTTGTAAATGAACGCAGTACAGCGCACATAGCATACTTTTCAGCATCTTTGTCCGGGTTTAAACTACAGGGTTAGTAGGTTTTATACCTCTGTCGCTATAGAGGACATAATATATAATATTATCTAATGTGCTAATCACGGCCATTCAAATTGATTCTATTCCAGTCCATTCAGCTGAAGCAAGCTCATCTTTAAAAGTGTACTCTTTAATAGCACTTTACCAGAGCCTGTGACCATACCTCCTCCAGTCAAGTTCAAATACGCTGTTTCTTTGTGGGCTTTTCAGTTTGATCAAAGGCTCTCCGCGGCTCATACCCAGATTCAAATTAGCATCTGTTTTTTTTGTTCGATTCACAAGGACCTGGATCACACTGCGCAAGAGTGAGAGCTACGAATGGTGAGGAAGAAAAAGGCTAAAGTACCAGCAATAAAGACAGGGATGGACCAATATTGAGAGAAGAAAAGAGCAATAACATCCATGGCAGCCCAAGCAATAATAACTGAATACATCGAAAGGAAAAGCAATCCCACGGTTTTCCTCTATGACCAATGCCAAGATGGAGGCAATCTAGATTCTTCTATGGCAGCTTTTAGCAAGCGGTACAGTTTTTTACGGAGCCCACACACATAGATGATGATGGCCAGAGTGTGGTGGTCCAAACCAGTAAAATAATTCTTCGCAAGCCAGGCCTTCTCAGTCCAATAATACTGGACAGTAGTAAGTCGTGGATTTCAAAAATAAGTGTAATTGAGAAGTATTGTGATTAGATTTGCAGTACAGGTTTATAAAGTAGGATTTTGTTCAGAGAGCAGATTGTAAATAAACCCAAGAGCATTATTATTTGAGAGAAGACTGAAATACAAACTATTGTCTTGTGTGTGTCTTGTCAGGACACTAAAATTTCAAACTCAATTTGAATACTAAAGAATAGACTAGATACTGATTTTGATGCCCAAAGGATCATTTTTAAAGCTCTTTCTAGACAATACACCAGCTCTGAAAAAAACTAAATTCTTTTTTCATTGCTGATAGTTGCTTAAATGAGTATCTTGTTTGATACTAGTTTTAGTATTGATTAGTATTTGATTTCTGACAACCCTAATATGAACTACGTTTATACATCCTGATTCAAGACCAGTTTACATCTGATGTGGACTGGGCCCTGGTTTAGTCCTGGTCTAGTTCTGGTCTTGTCCATGTCTAGTCCAGGTTTAGCGTTTAGTCCAAGTGTAGTCCCAATTATAATAGGGGGTTTGTGGAAGCATCTCATTTATGCATTTTATTTTTGTTTGTTTGTGTGTTTTGTGCACATTTTTTCTATAAAAATACAAGATATTTTGTTCTTTTCAGAGGACTGTTACCTTAATAATTGCAGACTTTTGCGATTTGATAATTGTGAAATTGAAATATATTACATAGCCCTGGAATAAACTCTTAGGTAGAATGTAGTGGATATGATAGTACTTTTGGCAAGACTCAGCAAAAACAACAAGCAAACTCAGACTTCCTTCATAGCAGGGGATGGGGCCAAAACTATGCGGTTAGCTTGAAGTTATGATCCAATCCAAACACAGCCGATCTGAATCAGCAAAAGAAGAAACATATAATCATATTCCAGAGCAAAACAGCAATAACAGTGCGGGGAAAAATACCATGAAGATTGACTATTAAGGAGCGTAATGAAGGGGTGAAAAGAGTGAAATCAGCATCTGAGTTCACTGAATGGGGCAGATGTGGCCCTGCTGATGTAGGGTAATTACAATGCTCGGTTTGCCACAGTTAGCGCGCAAGTCAATGATATGCAGTGTTATATTTATTAGCATGCTGCTAGGTGCGTGCGTTTACAGTAAGGGTTAAAGGAGTGAGTCAGCTGTTCTGGAGCTCTGCGTGTTCAAGTGAAAAGGTCTTGACTTTGAGCAAAAACACTTCTGACGTCCTGTTCCGGCCCTCCCATTCCAGCTTCCTTTGCACTTCCTGGCTGACTCGGAATTGCATCGGTTCCACCCATTAACTATCTATCGGGCATGTCTTTTAACTATGTGTACATTATAAGAATTCTGGGAGTATGTGAAGACACTTCCCAAATTTGAAAAAATATAATGTCACATATAGGTATGAGATGAGGTAAAGGAAAATTATGGATAATGTGAATGCAGTTGAAATATTTGAAGATTGGGTACAATGTTTATCGTAAAATTCATTTCAAAATAAGAAAATAAGAATAGGCTAATGGAAAGTATGCTATAAAAACAAGGGTATACCATTATAATTCTGCACTTTTGTGGGTAATTTATAGTCTGTTCACATTGTCTGATATTTAAACCTGAGTTAATACAAACACACAATACAAAGACACTTTTTTAGTCTATTTCTATTGCTAGGTTTCAGAAGACTTTACAACATTCTATAGACCCATATTATTTAATACAGATAGAGGCAGCTAAAGATACTGGGTCTAGTCAGTAATATAAATGATCAGGGTCAACATTTCTGCATTTACCTTTTGGATAACAAAGAGGTGGGATAGTTTCAGAGTCATTTCATTGTAGTTAGCTCCTCCCTGCAGTGTCCATCAGCACTCTAACCTTGGATGAGCTGCGAAACGTCTTCAACCAAATAAACTTTGTCCAGTTGGCAAATTGAATTTCTCCTTTTACCATACCTTTTGGATATTTCATGACAAAATACAATATAATCAATAGGAAAAACTGACTTGCCTCTTCTATCCACTGATGCACAAAGCAGTTACCATACCACAAATGGGTTATTAAATGGGGTAAGGCGGTAAAGACTTTATCTACTATGATAAGAATAACAATAAATAATTCAAGCTTCAGTGACATTCAGTGAACCATTAAGTTCAACAATTCCAAAGTATGTTCCAGGAAGGAGTTGGACTTGGACCTATCCCACATATTGAATTTACATGTTGACATTTCTAACCCTTTCTCTATGCATTCAATGTCTTTCCTTTGACCTGGTTTTCTCTATCCAACAACATCCTTGACAAGCGACCACATAGGCTCAACGCTGAACATAATGAAATGCACTTTTGTCATTGACCACTTTAGAATAACTAGATTTCCTCCTGGCTCGATTCAATTACATAGCACTGTAATGCTTTTTAATCTCCGCGGTGGCGAGAAGTGGTGCGTTTCTCTTCAATTAAGCCCTGCATATACTCTGCTAATGCCTTTTCGAATACGCCATTATTCAACCACTAATTCCACTCTAGTTGCTTTCAAGAGACTTCTTATACCCAGGTTTTTTATTGTATAGTTGTACAAGCTATGGAGATTTTGTGTTATGTTCGTTCATCTTTTGTAAGGTTATTAAAGGTTCAAGGTAGAGCTCCGCAATTATGAATGTGACAATAACCAAAATATCATGATACTGTATCGTCAAAAGTGTC
Organism: Paratrypauchen microcephalus; assembly: GCA_036785185.1. Lineage (NCBI taxonomy): Eukaryota > Metazoa > Chordata > Actinopteri > Gobiiformes > Gobiidae > Paratrypauchen > Paratrypauchen microcephalus. The sequence goes on along the minus strand of JAVJIX010000016.1, from coordinate 11,198,060 downwards.
ACAATACCGTGGGTCATCACAATATATCGAATTACAAGTTTCTTTGCTTAAATTCATTGTTATGGTGCAGTAACAGCTAAAAAGTCAGAACTACATATACCATGATCCTTTGCTCTGCTTCAGTCCAATGATGAAATAACTGTTATTAAACACCTTTGAATCTTAATTATTTGGATTATGACAGGAAAAATTGCATACAGTGGTCCCTCGCTCTATCGGCGGCGTCGCTGTTTCGTGGATTTTTTTATAGTGTAACATTGTGTTCTGCGTCCTGATTGGCTAAGAGACTAGACCAGGACTAAACGTGGACTAAACCAGGTCTAGACCAGAACTAAACCAGGTCTAGACCAGGCCTAAACCAGGTCTAAACATGGACTGGTCCTGGACTAAACCAGGACTGGACCAGGTCTAAACCAGGATTAAATCACTCCATGCGGCTCTTTGCTGGTTTCGTGCGGCTCTTGCGTTCGTTTGTGCGTGTTCAGTTTGTGGCTCCGGTGTGCTCGCCGCGGTTCGAGCTCGTGCTCGCAGCCCTGGTGTACGCGCGGCCTCGCACCGGTCACGCTGCTCTGTCACGAATTTGTCCACGATGAGGGTGCACGTGACACGCACTTCTCCAAGGGGTTGGTGCGCGTCGCGTCCCGGGATGTGGCAGTGCTCCTTGCGCGTCCGGCGGGGCTTCCAGGGCCGTGTCTCCCCCCACGCATCACTATTAATACATTTTGTTGAAAATCTATGAAAGTTTGAGTGTTTAAACGAGAGATAAATGTGAGAAAAGGTTCATTCCAGTCTGAGTAAAGCGTATAATGTGTGTGGTGAGGCGTTTACAGCCTTAAAACATGTAGAATAATTGTAAAATATAAAGTTGTCCTACTTCGCGGATTTATCTTATTGCGGGTTATTTCTGGAACCTAACCCCCGCGATAAACGAGGGATTACAGTATTCATAATTTGGTTTGCCTCCACAAAATACTGCAATAAATGTTGTACCATGAAATGCATATCAGGAAAACATCGTACCAAGAGATGTGGATAGCGTTACATCACAATAAAAGTTAGGGATGGACCAATCCAGTACTGGTATAGGATATTGGGTGCCGATACTGAAAAATTTGCAGGATTGGATATCGGCTTCAAAATATCGGTTGAGAAGATATCCTAGTTAGACCTGTAAATTGATCTAATAAGACTATTTAAGGGTTTTATTCGCTCAGAAAGTCTCATAATGTTAACTTTTATTTACACAAAGTTGTTCTGTTGTTACTTGAGGGATAAATAACAGCTCCATAACACATTTGGATCAGTTCTGTTTTATTTTATTTATGTTTTAACGAAATAAATGATGAGGGTATAGTATTGGAGTCGGTATCAGAACTGAAAAAAAAAGTTGGATCAGTGCATTCTTAATAAAAATGGCAAACACAGCAATTATTGAGCTAGAATGTCTGCAAAGAAAACAATCCATTTCCTAATCTTTTAATGACGGGTTTCAAACTGATGAAATTTTTGAACCGTTGCCATAGCAATTAGCAATTTAACAAAACATACCTTTTCAATGGTGAAGCTGAAACCCATGAATAGAATAGGAAAAAAGGAGCTCATATCTTTTTAAAATAAATCAGAAATATAATAACCAAAAAAAATCACATATTTTTCCACAATTATGCTGCCCTAGTTAGAAAAGAAATGGGACAGTAACCACACACGGACGCAGTAAAATATATCTGTCAGTCAATTGGCGTGTATTTGCTTTGCTTTCTCTTTCTGATTGGCTGAGCAGGAAAAGTTGCATAGCAAGGTGGGTCCTGTTTACCTCTGCTACTGTATATATAGCTGGAGGCGAGCGAGGCAGGCGGTGATTCAGCCATTCAAACGGCTAATTCTCTGTACATAGCCACAAACAGTGCAGCCTTGGCAATGCAAACAAAGGCGAGGTGTCCTTTCTGAGGCTGTCCAACGGCGCACACAGGAATTCATGAAGGATTGACAGGGCAGCGGTGGTGGTGAAAGTGTATGTGAGAATGTCTGGAGCTAGTGCTAGTGTGTTCTTTCAAGAGAAACAAGGGAAACCAAGGGAAACCACAATGTCATCATTTTATACAACTGAGAGCCTTGGACATGGTGTAAAGTGAAAAGGGAGCTATTTCTACACATGTTCAGATTCATCATTGGGCAGTAGTAGATCCAATAGATCACAGTATCATTTATACTGTAACAACGTGTAATATTTTTGTATTCGCTTATGTTATGAGACTGCCCTTAGCACTATATGTATATATAAACAATTAATCAAATAATAACCCTAATTGAATGCTATAGCTCTATAAGAATGAGGATATAAGAACTTACATTGTATTTTAACAAGTTTTTTTTTTAAATAATAGATTAATTACAGTTCTTTCTATTACTGTAAAATACAAAAATAATTCCTTCTGTGAATAGGGGTGACTCTCCATAGCTCTGAACTGCAATTCGACACTCAGTATCTAAAATTTACTGTACCTCCCATCCGTTAGGAGGTGGGTTAGAGGTCCTTTTGCTTTAAGGCCCACTCAGAGTGGAACAATCTGCCTTCATCACTGAGGTCTCTAACTTCTCTCGGCTCCTTTAGAACGGCTCTGTTAACTTACCTGAAAACTGTCACTGCTGTTGATTCTATTAAAGGGATATGCCACCCCCAGGGTAAACTTGGGCATCTCCCCACAGTCCAGAGACTAAAATAAGTGGTGGAAAGCGTTTTTCTGGTGACGCAGCCATTGTCCAGGTCTGTCAGCACTGACCGCCGCGGTATCTGCAGCTACTTCGCGTTAGACTGGAGTCTAACGTCGCCAGAGAAAGATTTCGGCCAAAAGGAATTAATTTGCTCGATGCGTTTCCCAATTACTTTCTGTGTAGTGCGCATTCATATCGAGTGCAAATAAATGTGCAAATCAACACGGAGAGCTTGCCTTGGTCATTTTGGGTGGGAACTATTTTTCAGTGCGGAAAAAGACAGACGAAGCACACACCACACTGCGTAACAGGGGAACTCCCTTCCTGGTGCATAACAGGGATTCCCCTGTCAGCGTGGTGTGTGCTTCGTCTGTCTTTTTCCGCACTGAAAAATAGTTCCCACCCAAAAAGACCAAGGCAAGTTCTCCGTGTTGATTTGCACATTTATTTGCACTCGATATTAATGCGCAATACACAGAAAGTAATTGGGAAACGCATCGAGCAAATTAATCCCTTTTGGCCGAAATCTTTCTCTGGCGACGTTAGACTCCAGTCTAACGCGGAGTAGCTGCAGATACCGCGGCGGTCAGTGCTGACAGACCTGGGCAATGGCTGCGTCACCAGAAAAACGCTTTCCACCACTTATTTTAGTCTCTGGACTGTGGGGAGATGCCCAAGTTTGACCTGGGGGTGGCATATCCCTTTAACACTGTGTTTAGGTTAATGACTATATGAGATGAACCTATGAGAGGTGGGGAGGGATGTGAGCAGAATTGTCCTGTTATTATATGTATGTATTATCGTGTTCTATGTGTTGCTGTGGAACTATGTGTTTGTAAACTGTAAGTTATGTTCTTGGTCCCCCTTGAAAACGAGATGCTGCATCTCAAGGGGCTTTCCATAAATAAATTCAAAATAAATTCAAATTGAACCTGTGCTACATATAACTTGCTTGTGATAGATAGGTTTCATCTATACTGTGGAACATTCTAGACAAATGTTCCAGTATTTCCATGGAGACAAGCAGATATGTCACACAGTGCACCTTTACGTCAGTATTAGCTCAGAATCATATGAGTTGCGATCAGATTATGTAAGCATTGCAAAAACATACTTCATGATTTCAAACTAATCTGTATTTGTACAAAAATGCTAATTTGCTTAATCTCTTCACCTCTTCATGAAGGACACTCTCCCTGATGCTGAAGAGATAATTAGCCTCTCGCAAAACCCCCCACTGAAAACACTGTTCTAACATGACCAGAAACAATAAAGGCACCATAACTGATTTTTAATGTCTTAAAAATGAGAAAAACAGAACTGGTTCTTTTGAAATGGTTTTACATTGGTTTTAACATTTAACATTTATATGCTGACAGTTCACAGCAGGCTTACATTGACCTCAAGAGCTGCTTACACAATATATCTGTACTGGGGTAAGACAAAATTTGTTCAAATACATGGGAAAAAGTAGTTTTAGGGCCTTTAAATCCCCCCTCCTTACTCCCGTCTCGCTGTAACATGCCAAACATCTCCGTGCCGCTACCGGCGGCACGGTAGCGGCACGGTAGCAGAGTGGTTAGCGCTCTTGCTTCACAGCAAGAAGGTTCCGGGTTCGATCCCCGGGTCGCCCAGACCTTTCCGTGTGTGTTCTGTGTGGAGTTTGCATGCATGGTCTGGGTTCGATCCCCGGGTCGCCCGAGCCTTTCTGTGTGGAGTTTGCATGTTTCTCCCCGTGTCTGGGTGGGTTTCCTCCGGGCACTCCGGTTTCCCCCACCAACCCAAAAACATGCACCATAGGTACTCCAGCTTAGGTCCTGACCAAGCCGAAGCAAGAAGATCATGGAGATGGTCCCCGGGCGCCCTAATGTGTGTGCTGCCCACTGCTCCTAATATATGTATATATATATAGGATGGGTTAAAATGCAGAGAAGAATTTCTCCAGTGTGAGATCAATAAAGTTCACTTCTTCTTCTTCTTCTTCTTAAATCCTCTGCTCTGTCTGATTAAGTTCAGGAAAAACTCTTTACTGTAGCTCTCAAGTTCAGACGTGCCCACTCTGGTTGTTTTTTCCTGCGTCTGGGAATTCAAAATCCTCAAGTCATATTCCATCAGTTTCCTCGGAGAAAGCAGACTTGTCATTCTTTGAACCAGATAAGCACTAAATTGTACAGGAAGAAGCATGCCCGACCTACACTGAAGGTAATGTGCAAATAGAGGCATTTTGATGTGCTATTAAATTTGATTAGTGTGCTATAATGATTTCCTCTTGCCGTAGGTTAGAGGGGAGATAGAGCGCTAGTGGACTGTCATGATACTAAAATGTCAAACTTGATTCTAATACTAAAGAATAGACTTAATACTGATGACAATCTTTATTTAGGTAACGGAATGTGATTTTCAACATTAAATTGTAGTACTTCCTTGAATATTACCATGCACTCTTATATCTGTGTAATCCCTCAGTGATCTAGGTAGGTTCCCTAGTGGTCAATGGACATATACTATACTTGTCTATGTGCTCTTATACTTGTTCTGATCATAGACTGTATAAAGAAGAGGACTAAGGGAGTGCGACATCACCCATAGCGTTCGGTTCCAATCAAATGAAGCTCGTCGACGGTAAGAAGTGATAGGAGTGAATTTGGAGCTCAGTTTCATGTTAGGAATAGAGAATAATTTCAATTAAAGTCAATTGGAATTGATGGAGCTGGAAGCACCCCCATGCCCACTTCCTATTTGGAACATAGCGCCAGGTTAACAGGTTAGCTATGTCCATTTATGCAGTCTATACAAAATCATTCAGGAGAGATTCATTTCTGTGAATGTGACTTTTTAGCACTGATGCCTGCTCAGATTTGAATACTAGTTTCAATATTGAATATAGCCGCAAGCGGCAATGATCGGCCCTCGCTTGCGGCAAAAAACTTTGTCGTAGCCAAACCAAATTTGGTACACAGAAACACCGCTGCTAGGCGACCAACGGGAAGTCGGCCATATTGGACCGAGCACGTGACCCGGCGCCGAAGGCAAATTTTCCTGTCTTTGCATTTTAACGAACTCCTCCTCGGGTTTTTGTCCCAGACTCACCAGAATCGTGCTGTATCATCTCGACAAGTGGGACATTAAAAGTTATTAAAAGTGTTCTAAAAGACTGAACGGTGTTTCCGTGAAAATGCTTTTGCCGGGTTATGGATGTTTGGTATAGCCATAGGCGCAATGTATTTTGATTTTCCAGGGGGCGCTGTCGAGTCATTTTTAAAGATTTTTTAATACAGATTATTTGTAAATTCCTTTTTTGGCATTCTTGAATTTTGTGCAAAATTTCGTGAGTTTTCGTCGGTGGGAAGTACCCGAACCCTGCAAAAAGGGGGGAAGAAAAATAATAATAAGAATAAAAAAAAACAGAACAATAACAATAGGCCCTACGCTTTAGCGCTCGGGCCTAATTAGTATCCGATTTTCGATACTTTTGATAACATGAGCGCACATACAAGCATTTTGATGTGATAGTACATGTTATAAGTGTACCATAATGATTTCTTTCTAAAGTGGAGATACACTGCTGTATCAGAGAAGAATAGCAATGCATCCGTATGGTGAACTCCCTGCTGCACTGCTGGGTATAGGCAGTGTTTCCCTTTGATAGCAAGACCCACTCGGAAATAAGAGCGCCAAACAATTCCATCCAACTTCCCCTCAGGTTGTGATAGTGTTCAGAGGGCAGGAAGAACTAGGAAAGATTTGCCAGGCAGAAACTTAGCATGGTGAGGAAGGCTTCACAATGGGTTTGATAAGAATGTAATGTAGGAATGACAGCAAAACGGTGTTTGAAGTTAAAGGTGCAGTAGTAGTAGTAGTGCAGGTAGTGGTTTAGCTTTCTGTGTATCACCTGATCTAAATCAAATATTATAACAGGACTATTTCAGGTCTAATCTAGGGCTAAACGGGTCTTTAAGTGGATTTGATCATTTCCATTGTAGTTCTAAAGAAGAAAGGAGGACAAAAGTGAATGAAATGAACTCCAAATTAGGCAAACCCACTAAAAAAAAGCTGAAGTAATACCATAGCTTATGGAACACTAGCCTATATGTTTCACAGTATGGCATTAAACTGATCTTGATGGAGACAACGTGCCAATTTACAAGTCTGATCTCTGAAAAGCCAACTTTGTTCACAGTAAGAGTATAAAAAAAGCAAAGTATCATTGAGCAATAAAAACACTGTAATAAATGAAACAGTAGAACATGTGGAACATTCCAGCCAACGCAATAAGATCGCCTTGGAGACAAGAAACGTTTTCACACTACATACAAGAGCAAAACACCCACTCAGACACACATCTGTGCATGTCAGAAAAGTAACATCTTAAATAAAATATTAAATAAATACTTTTTCAAGCATATAAAAGTTTTTAAACAAAAACATACGTGGGTGGGTAAGCTTCCAAAAAATCACTTTGTTATTACTTTATAAATGGTTTCTCAACCTACAAAAACATATTGTGAAGGACCCCAGCCCACACAACAGTCCATGCATTTTCACAAGTCAAACCAGGGTCAACATAAACAACAAAAGCAATTACATTCAAGACGTGATAATAATGTTTGTACCCCTGAGCGTCTGTGGACAATCTGCCCACTGTTCAGCTTAATGTGTGGGCTTCAACACTGTTTAAAGGACCTCTTCTACACGCTCTCTCTCTTTGTCTCTCCATCTATCGTTCTTGCTCTTTCTCTCCCCACCCCTCTTTCCCTCCTCTCTCCTCCCTCCCACTCTCCCCCTCATGGTTTCTCTCTCTCTATCCTTCTCTCCCTTTTCCTCCTCACTACCTCTCGCTTTCCTTTTCCGTCTGTCTTCCTCCCTCCCTCGACCCTCTCCCTTTCTGGCTCTCTCTTTCTGTCTCTTTCTCCCTCTCTCTCTGTCTCTTTCTCCCTCTCTCTGTTTTGCTCTCCCTCTCTGTCTTCCTCCCTCTCTCAATACTCCCTCCCTCTTTCTCACTTTCTCTCTATGCCTCCCTCTCCCTTCTCTCTCTTTTTTACTAACTCATTCCCCTGTCGCTCCCTCTTTCGCTTTTCCTCTTTCTCTCTGCTTTTTCTTTCCCACCCTCTCTCCCCCCTCTCTGTTTCTCTCTCCCATTCTTCCTCTCTGTCTCGCTCTCCCTCACGGTTTCTCTCTCTCTATCCTTCTCTCCGTTTTCCTCCTCACTACCTCTCTCTTTCCTTTTCCGTCTGTCTTCCTCCCTCCCTCGACCCTCTCCCTTTCTGGCTCTCTCTTTCTGTCTTTCTCCCTCTCTCTCTGTTTCTTTCTCCCTCTCTCTCTGTTTTGCTCTCCCTCTCTGTCTTCCTCCCTCTCTCAATACTCCCTCCCTCTTTCTCACTTTCTCTCTATGCCTCCCTCTCCCTTCTCTCTCTTTTTCACTAACTCATTCCCCTGTTGCTCCCTCTTTCGCTTTTCCTCTCTTTCTCTCTCCTTTTTCTTTCCCACCCTCTCTCCCCCCTCTCTCTGTTTCTCTCTCCCTCTCTTCCTCCCTGTCTCGCTCTCCCTCACGGTTTCTCTCTCTCTATCCTTCTCTCCGTTTTCCTCCTCACTACCTCTCTCTTTCCTTTTCCGTCTGTCTTCCTCCCTCTCTCAATACTCTCTCCCTCTTTCTCACTTTCTCTCTATGCCTCCCTCTCCCTTCTCTCTCTTTTTCACTAACTCATTCCCCTGTCACTCCCTCTTTCGCTTTTCCTCTCTTTCTCTCTGCTTTTTCTTTCCCACCCTCTCTCCCCCTCTCTGTTTCTCTCTCCCTCTCTTCCTCCCTGTCTCGCTCTCCCTCACGGTTTCTCTCTCTCTATCCTTCTCTCTGTTTTCCTCCTCACTACCTCTCTCTTTCCTTTTCCGTCTCTCTCCCCCCCTCTCGCCCTCGACCCTCTCCCTTTCTGGCTCTCTCTTTCTGTCTCTTTCTCCCTCTCTCTCTGTCTTCCTCCCTCTCTCAATACTCCCTACCTCTTTCTCACTTTCTCTCTATGCCTCCCTCTCCCTTCTCTCTCTTTTTCACTAACTCATTCCCCTGTCGCTCCCTCTTTCGCTTTTCCTCTCTTTCTCTCTGCTTTTTCTTTCCCACCCTCTCTCTCCCACTGTGTCTCATGTTTTCAGTCCATAAACATAAGAGCCTTACCCTCATTTCCCTTTGGCCCGGAGACTGCAGATTACCGACGGCCAAAGAAAAGGCTCTCAATAGAAGTGAAGACTGTGCAGAGTTTATGATACATTTAAAGATTGTCCGACAAAAGAAAATGACATGTTCAGAAGCACAGGCAGTTTTAATGTGCAGTGGTCAAAAGAGGAATGAGGCAAGTCAGGGGGCTTATTTTATGAAAACACGCAACCATTATGTACATTCACAAACAATTCTTCTATAGTAATCCCTTGTTTATCGCGGGGGTTAGGTTCCAGAAATAACCCGCAATAAGAGAAATCCACGAAGTAGGACAACTTTATATTTTACAATTATTCTACATGTTTTAAGGCTGTAAGTGCCTCACCACACACATTATACGCTTTTCTCAGACTGGAATTAACCTTTTCTCACACTTCTCTCTCGTTTAAACGCTCAAACTCTCATAGATTTTCAACAAAAAGGATTAATAGTGAAGCGTGGGGGGAGACACGATGACTCCGGAAGCCCCGCCGGACACGCGAGGAGCACTGCCAAGTCCCGGGAAGCGACGCACACCAACCCCTTGGAGAAGTGTGCGACACGTGCACCCCTCATCGTGGACAAATCCGTGACAGAGCAGCGTGACCGGCGCGAGGCTGGGCGTACACCGGGACTGCGAGCACGAGATCAAGCCACAAACCGAACATGCACAAACAAACGCAAGAGCCGTACGGAGTGATTTAATCCTGGTTTAGACCTGGTCCAGTCCCGGTTTAGTCCAGGTCTAGACCTGGTTTAGTCCACGTTTAGTCCTGGTCTAGTCTCTTAGCCAATCAGGACGCAGAACACAATGTTACACTATAAAAAAAAAAGTTACACTATTAAAAAAAAATAATAAATCTGCGAAACAGCGAGGCTGCGAACAGTGAACCGCGATAGAGCGAGGGACCACTGTACAATAATATGAGACCACAATGAATGGTAATGATTAGAATGAATGACTTATTAACATTGACTTTTGTAAGACATTAGTCATTATCTGGACAAACTCAAAACTGAAATCAAAGGCACATACCCCAAGACATTCAATCAGGCCCCGCTCAGATGTGCCCCCCTCTAATACAAATTAATAGGAAGAGGGTCTGATTCTAGGCACCTCCTCGGACACCTGACCCCTTTGTCCACCCTGTCTACTGCATCCTGTGTTTATGAAGGGTGACTCATTACAACAAAAAAACAAACAAGCAAACAAACATAAAAAGAGAAAACAATTTCAGTGATTTTCAACATATAATTAGGGGAGACACGAGATTGGGTCTACGAGAACAAGACGAGATTTTAACATAATTCGTAATAGATACATTTTGTGGTTCAGTTCACAATTTTGGCCTCACCATTTACGATTTATGTTATTTAATATTTTTGCTGTCAGTTTTTTGGAACTACAGCTTGGAACTTGGCATCACTTAATCCCTTTTCTGTTCCTTCCAAATGTGAAAACATGAGGGGAAAATATTCTCATTTGTGGACAATCTTTTGGCAATTTTGTCCCACAAGATCTTGTTTCATCCCTAATAATAATAATAATAATAATAATAATAATACACTTTTCAAATTATCTGTACAAAAGCCTTCAGTCAGCAGATTTGTACCTTTATTTAATTAAGAATGTATTTAAAAGATCTCACTGTACAATAGAAATCATCTTTGACTATAGTCGACTAATTGAAAGAAGAGCTTCCAGAACAAATGCTTTGAGGGAATGGACCATTTCAACAGAGTGGAGTAAGAATGCCTTTCCTGTTGTTTTAACCTGGCTCTCCCTGGACACTGCTGTGATGCTCCAGGACACAGAGCAGGGACCCTTTTGGCTCTTCCTCTCTTCAAACTGCCCTGACACAGATCTGCTGACCCTCCCTGACCAGTCCTTCTGTTAAACTACACCTCGACCTTTGACTGAGACAGAAAGGTGACTGAGACACAGTGGAAATGCTGCAGCAACTTTTAAAGATCCCATGACATGGTACTTCTTGATGCTTTTATATGGCTCCTTAATGGTTCCCTAATACTGTAAATGAATCCTTCTTCAAAATCAACACTTAGTGCATGAGAAAGACACAGTCTACACAGTCAGAGTCAGAAAATCTCTCTGAACGACTCATTCTGGGCCTTGTTGCTTGAATGCAAATGAGAAGAACACAGATTGGTAAGAGGAAGGGGGGGGGGGGCGGGCAAATGCGCCGCTGGTTCCTTGTGTTAGCGGTGCGCTGTGCCTGGCCCCACTTCCGCGTGTGTAAGCGCGAAGGAGGAAAGGAGAGCCTTTTCAATGAAAAAAAAACACATTTGTACAGAAAATAAAATTAAACCACTGCTATTTCAGAGGTCCAGAGGGTCGGGTAAAGGACTTCCAAGCCTAGAAACACTCGCACGTGCCTCCAGGCAAAAAAAACGCATTTCGCATTGCGTAGCTCCTCCGCGGTCCAAACTCTCTGGGTGTGATTTCCAGAGACAGGAGGTGGAGATCCAGACGGTGGTGGAACTGAATTTGCATTTCTTTTTTCGATCTGACGTCAATAAGGTGCCTTGTCCAGAATCGCCCATTTGAGCTGTGTTTTTTTCAAACGCAGAAAAGGATCGCAAATGCTCAGTTTAGACATTACGCAACTTTTAGCCATTGGGGGGGGGCTAAACAGGGTAGGGGAGCTCACATTAACGTTCAAAAACCTCAGAAAGTGAAAATTTCATGCCATGGGACCTTTAAGAAAATTCTGGATAGGAAACTTTTACTCAGTTACTTCAAGCACAATGCGAATTGAAATGCCCATATAACAGCGGTATAACAGCTTGCAGTGGCCAAGGTGCTCCTCTGTGTATCATTGTTGTCATAAAACTTGACAGTTATTGAGAAAATATTATGTTCTAGCAACCCATCTTCCATATTGTTCTTGATTTATTAATACAGGGATGAAAGTGGCCAATCATGAAAAAAGCGGAAAGCGGAAAGCGTACTTTTGTTCTGAATACGGGACGATTCTGTTTTTCAAGGGACGGTTGGCGAGCCTAAACACAACTACACATATATATACACCCAAAATATTTCTCAACGAATTTACACAGATGTAAAAAAAAAACAAAAAAACGGAACTCTATCATCCCTGTATTAAGGTCTGGAGCAAAACCAAAACAAGCTAACTTAAGATGGTTCAAATTCAGGTCTCTGGCTTTCAAAATAAACGGTTTTATGATTGACATTTCACACATGTGTTACAGTCCAATGACCCATGAAATTCTTTTTTTTAAGAGCACATTCTCAGTAGAGCTGGGCGGTATGACCAGAAATTGATATCACAGTATTTTTTAAAATTATCTCGGTGTCACGGTATTTGACAGTTTTTGGTTTTTTTTTTTCATGCATGACAAGGTGTTAACCCCATTTCCTAATAATTTGGAGAATAATTATTGCAGTAAATTCAACTTGGTAAAACATATCTGGGTCCAGTGCTTTAATCATCTCCTTGAAGCACCTTTCTCAACAGGACTAAGTGGTACCATGTCTTTGGCGAAGTGGATAGTAACAGCGTTAATAGCGTAATATCGTTCCACCGTTTGCTTTTCTTGTCGTAGGCAGTCCTCTTAGCAAACGCGTCTTTGAGTGACGTCTGAGTGGCGTTTTGTGTCGCGGCGCCAACTTGAACGTTCCCTGCAGACGTGGAAGAGGATGCAGATCTTAAATTTCATGCATTCTTCATATTCCAGGACACGTTTGTGACGGAGGTGGTGAAGCAAATTGCTTGTGTTGCCTCCTACGGCTACAGCTTTAGCCCAACAACATTTACAGAGTACGGTTGTTTGATCAGCGTTTTTAAAGCCTAAGTACTTCCACACAACTGACACGGCTCCGCTTTTCGGTATAAGTTCCTCTGTTTCTAACAACAACGTTCATGTTGTTCACCGCTCAACACACACTGTAGCCGTGTCCCAGGTCGAGGGTTATTGATCCGTGTGCGTAATTTGCATGGAGCATATTGTTAGCATTAGTGTTAGCAGTGTGTCTCGGCGCTGGGCGATGGGAGCAGCTCCGTGTGCTAGACCTGTCCCATTTCGGCAACAGCCTTGTGGTCTGTGGAGGCTAGTTTGAGGGTTGCAGCTTTTGCAGTGGCCGAAAAAGCGTCCAAAAAAGCTGAGGAGGCTGCAGCCCGCCTCCACCACTCTCATGCCACTGCAAAACAGTCCCCCGGCACAACGTTCCGCCGCTCTGTGTTCCTGATGTTTTGTACGCACACACTCACTGGTATTCCGGTATATGAAAATTTCATATAATGAACCGGTATACTGCCCAGCCCTAATTCTCAGTCTTACTGCTGGCTCTGATCTTATACCGTGGTGGAGTTAGATACTAAAGTCCACAGCACCTTTACCAGAGCTGGAAGTCCAACATCATCATCATCAATTTAAGCATTTACTCTGGTCAACAACAGTGGAAGAAGTTACAGGGTGAGGAAGAGGAAAGGACTCCATAGTTTTTATTTTCTTTTGCTTCTCAGATAAAAGTAAAAAAAAAGTGTTAGCATTGCGGCATAAAAGCTATCCAACCAAGATAAGGCTTTGTGAGCTGATCAGAAACTTTAACAATAGCACAGATATACAGTGGTACCTCACCTTACGAAAGACCCAACAAACGAAAATTCCAAGTTACGAAACGCCTTTGTGTTAAATTTTGGTCTCTAGATACGAAAGAAAATTCAAGTTACGAAACGTGAAATCCCAAAAATTCAAATAATGCGCGCTCAGACACACACACATACGCTTTTCTCAGACTGGATTTAAACTTTTCTCACATTTGCCTCTGTTTAAACACTCAAACTTTCATAGATTTTCAACAAAATGTATTAATAGTGAAGCGTGGGGGGAAGGGGGAGGGTGGAGAAGTGTGCGCGGCGGGGACACATGTGTGATAGCGCAGCATGACCCGGCGCGGGGCTACGAGGACGAGACCCATGCTCAAACCGTGCCTCCTCTAAAACAGGATTAAACCAGGTCTGAACCAGGTCTAAACCAGGTCTAAACCAGGAGTAAACCACCGCGGCTCTTACCTGCGTTCGTTCATGCGCTCGGACTGCGTGCGGTCCCCTCCTCGCTGCGGTCCCCTCCTCGCTGCTCGCCTCAGCTGTGACTCGTGAGAAACCAGGAAATAGACCCGCACGCAGCGCTTTAATCCACCTGGTCTAGTCCTGGTTTAGTCCAGGTTTAGTCCTGGTCCAGTCCAGGTATAGACCTTGTTTAGACCTGGTTTAGTCCACGTTTAGTCCTGGGTATACAATCTCTTAGCCAATCAGGACCCAGAACACAGTGTAACACTATAAAAAAAAGTTACACTATAAAAAAAAACTTGGAACGGGGCCTTGGAACGAATCAGGCTTTTTCCATTGAAATAGCTACTCAACTTACGAAAAATTCACGTTACGAAACCACTTCTGGAACGAATTAATTTCGTAAGGTGAGGTACCACTGTACAGTAAGAGGCGGGAGATATGAATGCACCACAGTTACATCACTGAGCGTCACTAAAACAAAGCTTACCAAATTGGTGAAATGATTTTTAGATCACTGTAATTTAATTTAATTATATGTTAAGAAACCAAGACCCCACCCATTGTAGACAGTAATAATAAAGTAATCACATAATCATTTCAGTTATCCAGTCGTTGTAATGTCTTAAGATAAAATTTCCACATAGAGAGTGGGTTATGATGCTTTTATGGCTTTTGTGGCTCACAAACTGGGCTGAAACTTTTTGTTTTTTTGAGCTCAGTTTTATGGGATATGGGATTTTAACCAGCAGCATGTGCAGTTCAAAAGACACAAGTAAGGCACTGCTGGATTATGTGAAATGAACTTTTTTCTGTATCCAGCAAAAGGCTAGCTAAGAAGCTATGGGTATGTGAGATGCAATATTTTTTTCTTTTTTTTTCTTTTACACCATAAGCAGCAGTGCATGTGGAAGACAACCATCCAGAGGAAATACTGAAGAAATGAACCATTTCATCACCAAATGAAACAACAGAATGGAGTGAAAGTGAGGCCTTTCCTGTTTCACCTGGCTCCCCCTGGACACTTGTGGCTCCTCCACTCCTCAAACTGCCCTGCCACAGACCAGTCCTCCTGTTAAACTGCACTGAGACCTCTGACTGAGACACAAGTGCAATGTAAAAGTTGCTGCAGCAAAACTTGAATCAGTAAAATGAAGTAAATGAATAGTGGTGAAATAATAGTTGTGAAATTTGCTACTGATCCTTTTATAAACCAAAGAGACCAAAGAGAGTAGCTGTCAGTAACATGTACTAATGTTGTCTAGAATAGATAATAACGCTGAGTTAGCACATTAATAGAAACCATAACAGTGTGTACCACTTCATAGGCACTGGTCCTACTGAGGGCCCAGCTGTCATATGCTTATACTCATGCTATTAGTCTCTATGATACCAGTTTTTACATCTCTGAACAGTATTAAATTATTTCCGATTCTACAAAGCAAACCAATTTTCTCCTTGGCTGTGAGACCTTCCATAAAAAAATCAAAATCCAAAGACTCCAAATTAAACAAACCCTTTCACCATCTCTCTCAAACCAATGCCTTTTTATGCTCATCTTATGTTAATTCAAAACAGGAATAGGTCTGGTCCCTCACTCCTATCTGGCCCAAATACTTGCGTAAATAAAATAAATTGCACCTCTTTGGCAGTTTTGGGTCTAATAGCCATAATAGTTTTTCCTTCAATGGCCAAGCTTTGAGTTGCCACTGTAAGAGAAGCCAGTCTGCTGAGCACTAAATCCACTTTGCTCCTGTGCCATATAGAGGAACCTGGCCAGACTATAGCCAAAACATCTGAAAGTCTTTCTCCCTAGAGTAACCATGGCGACGCGTTTGATTTCGGGTTCGGGAGGGGTGCGATGGGTGAGTTTGAGGGGCGTGTGTGGGGGTAAATTATCACGGAGAGGAGGGTGGAGGAAGAGAGGAGGAGAAAGCGATGTAGAGAGAGAGAGAGGGAGGAGGTAGAGGAAGAGGGGATGAAGGAAGGGGGGAAGAGAGAGAGAGAGAGAGAGACACACACACAGAGACACAGACAGAGAGGGGGAGTGGAGAGAGAGAGGAAGAGAGAGAGGGGAAGGGATAGAGAGAGAGGGGTGGAGAAGGAGAGAGAGAGAGAGAGAGACAGACAGAGAGAAAGGGAGGGGGTGTAGAGAGAGAGGGGGAGGGGTGGAGAATGGGAGGAAAGAGAGAGAGAGACAGACAGAGACACAGACAGAGAGGGGGAGTGGAGAGAGAGAGGAAGAGAGAGAGGGGAAGGGATAGAGAGAGAGGGGTGGAGAAGGAGAGAGAGAGAGAGAGACAGACAGAGAGAAAGGGAGGGGGTGTAGAGAGAGAGAGAGAGGGAGGGGTGGAGAATGGGAGGAAAGAGAGAGAGAGACAGACAGAGACACAGACAGAGAGGGGGAGTGGAGAGAGAGAGGAAGAGAGAGAGGGGAAGGGATAGAGAGAGAGGGGTGGAGAAGGAGAGAGAGAGAGACAGACAGAGAGAAAGGGAGGGGGTGTAGAGAGAGAGAGAGAGGGAGGGGTGGAGAATGGGAGGAAAGAGAGAGAGAGACAGACAGAGACACAGACAGAGAGGGGGAGTGGAGAGAGAGAGGAAGAGAGAGAGGGGAAGGGATAGAGAGAGGGGGGTGGAGAAGGAGAGAGAGACAGACAGAGAGAAAGGGAGGGGGTGTAGAGAGAGAGAGGGAGGGGTGGAGAGAGAGAGAAACAGACAGAGAGAGAGCAGGTGGAGGGAAAGAGAGAGGAGGAGAGGTAGAGAGGGAGTGGAGAAAGGGAGGAAGAGAGAGACATAGAAAAAAAAAAAGATGAGGGGGGGCAACATGGGCAAAGGCGTTCCGTGCCCGCCCCGTAGCCTCGGACGCACAAAACGCCACATGTGCCAGGCAGTCAAATGGCCATAAATACAGCCATGCATAGAAACGTACAGCTTCGAACGCACAATCCGCACACTCGCACACACACACTGTCATCTGCTCCTGACAGCTGGCCCTTGGCGGTGAACACTAGACCACCTCTCCTCCCTCCTCCTCCTCTCCTCCTCCTCCTCTCCTCCCCTCCTCTTCTATCCACTCTTTCCCTTTCTCCCCGTCGGCTTTTGTTGCACACTTATTGTCAACTTTGGGCGACACAAAAAAAGAACGCACATCCTCCCGTGACACCAGCTAATTGATTATTGATGGTGTCAAGCGCAAAGTGACTTATATTCAAAGCTATAGGCGCTCGGACACAATGCATGAAATAGGTGTTGTAAATGTGCGAGGCGTTGAATCTCAAGGGCTTTCCTCTTTTTTCATCTCGCTGTTGTAATAGGAACAGAGTGTATTTTCAAGCATTCAGGAAAGATAACAAAAATGGCATAGTGTTGGCACAATATTCCTCTAACATTTTAAACTGTCTTTTGTTACGAAATGAAAAGGTTGAAATGCCAATTGTAATAATGCAATGGCAATTAAAAGATGTGATTCTTTTAGACAATGTAATGAACTGAATATAGTACAAATACAAGTTCTGATCACAGACTATATATAAATGGACATAGCTAACTCACTAGTTCCGAATGAGAAGTGATCATAGGGGTGCTTCCGGCTCCATCCACTCTGGCTCTAGTTGACTTGCAAAATTGTCACCCTTCTCTCTGTAACGGCTGCAGTGAGCCTCCTAATTTTGGTCTTAAAATGTTTGTCTTAAAGGAAAAGTAACGTTATTTTACAATCTGAGCCTTCTTTCGGTAATAAAACAAGTTGTTTGACTCACCCATATCACGTTCGTGTCATTTGGAGCTGTTTGAAGAAAGTTATGTTGTAGCGTATCCGTTAGCATTTGTATTCGGGGCATTACTTTGCGGTCTCCAAATAACACAAACTTTAGCACTTTTCAAATCATAGAAGCCCGATGTCTTAATGTAAGATTTCGTTTGAAGCAAAAGTGGCCTGTAATCCGAGATTTATCCATAGTTTTCAGCTTTGCGTTTCATGTTTGGGTCCCGGGAGCAGTCCGCGCATGCGCACTGGCGTCCTCATCTACTCGAAACTATGGCTAAATCTCGGATTACAGGCCACTTTTGCTTCAAACGATATCTTACATTAAAGGGATATGCCACCCCCAGGTCAAATTTGGGCATCTCCCCACAGTCCAGAGACTAAAATAAGTGGTGGAAAGCGTTTTCCTGCTCACCCAGCCATTGTCCGAGTCTGTCGCCACTGACCGCCGCGGTATCTGCAGCTCCTCCGCCTTAGACTGGAGTCTAACGTCGCCAGAGAAAGATTTCGGCCAAAAGGAATTAATTTGCTCGATGCGTTTCCCAATTACTTTGTGTGTAGTGCGCATTCATATCGAGTGCAAATAAATGTGCAAATCAACACGGAGAGCTTGCCTTGGTCATTTTGGGTGGGAACTATTTTCCAGTGCGTAAGAATACAGCCGTATCACGCAGCACGCTACCAGGGGAATCCCAGTTACGCACCGGGAAGGGAGTTCCCCTGTTGCACAACGTGGTGCGTGATACGGCTGTATTCTTACGCACTGGAAAATAGTTCCCACCCAAAATGACCAAGGCAAGCTCTCCGTGTTGATTTGCACATTTATTTGCACTCGATATGAATGCGCACTACACACAAAGTAATTGGGAAACGCATCGAGCAAATTAATTCCTTTTGGCCGAAATCTTTCTCTGGCGACGTTAGACTCCAGTCTAAGGCGGAGGAGCACCAGATACCGCGGCGGTCAGTGGCGACAGACTCGGACAATGGCTGGGTGAGCAGGAAAACGCTTTCCACCACTTATTTTAGTCTCTGGACTGTGGGGAGATGCCCAAATTTGACCTGGGGGTGGCATATCCCTTTAAGACATCGGGCTTCTATGATTTGAAAAGTGCTAAAGTTTGTGTTATTTGGAGACCGCAAAGTAATGCCCCGAGCAAATGATACAGCACCATGTTAACGGATACGGGATCATTACTAGAACAGAACGGCTCAACATAAGTTCTGCGATACTGCTCCAATTGACAGAAAAATGCTATGGGTGAGTAAAACTACTTGTTTTATTGCCGAAAGAAGGCTCAGATTGTAAAAAAAACGTTAATTTGCCTTTTTAACCCGCTCTACATTTATGTTTTTAAATCGTTATTCTGTCCGTAAACAAATTCCTATTCCTCTCCAAATTCGCCAGAGCCAAACACTGTGGGTGACGTCACACTCCCTCTGTCCACTTCTTTATACAGTCTGTGGTTCTAATATCGATCAAGATGACTATTCTAAAACTAGTCAGGAAATGTCCAATTTTGTCTCAATCCTCTAAATGAGTTTTCAGATTCAACACTAGTTTTAGTATTGATTATAATGTTATAATTCTGAAAATGAAGAAAGCTAGACTGTAAAGATAGTATATAAACTGTAACCAACAATCGCCTTAGATGATATTATATTAGATGATATTGCTGAATGATGGAAAAGTGGCTGCTGACGTGGCTCTCGACGATGTATTCATCAAAGCGAGCGATAAAACTATTCAAACATCTCCAGTTCCCCGTTTTGGTGCGAGTGTGACTTCTAACAAAGATGGCAGACAAGCAAACAGACTTGCTACAGTCTTGTACATGCTCTCCTTATCTCCGAACATCATGTCATTTTGCTCCACATGGTAAAATATAGGACAGGGTAGTGACAGTGGAGATCAGATATGGAAGGAGAGCGAGAGAGGGAGCTTGGTTGTGAATGCCTAAGCAGAGGGTTGTGTGAAGCAGCAGGGAGGGATGAATCGAGAGAATCACAGAGATATACAAAGAGAGAGACTGGTGATGGAGGTTTAAAGACTGGCACAAGCTTCGCTCCTGTCCCCTGGAAATGTGTCATGAAGCACTTCTATTAACATCTTAATACAAGCTTCCCAGGCCCCGGAAAGCCCCACGAGAGCCAAGCGCCTGTCCCTTCTGTCCTCCTCACTACTCGTACTGACACATTTACTGCTCAGTTTGAAAGGATAGTACCTCTGGCAAATATTTATTAGTTATTCATAGTTTCACATCAGTCAAGTGGCCATTTGTGCAGGAAAGTTGAAAAATGACACAGCTTCACGTTTCAAGCTTTATGCAACATTTTGAGGACTTTTGCCAATTGAAAAGATCTATTTTCTTTAAAAGGAGGGGGTCCAAAGAGCAATTTTAAGAAATTCTACCACTATAATTTCAATAACATCTCATTGTGTTGTGATGCAGACCTTAAATTAGTGTTCCAGGGCTTTTTGTAGCTATGGAGGCTCCATCAAACATATGTGTAAAATGCAATTATGTGTAAAATGCAACTACAGGGGGTCCTCGGGTTACGACGTAGATCCGTTCTTAAGACGCGTCGTAACCCGAATTTCGTCGTAAGCCGGATTTTGCCTTTGATCTTCCAACCAAAGCACCAATAACCTTTCCATCTCAATTAGACCACTACGCTGCTTGGTTATCACTGCCGCTTTCATAGGAGCAGATCAGAGCCCACATCAGGTACTTCCGCCCACATTGGGCACGCACACGAGGCTGTCTTCTTCGCCCTACAACCACAACAAAGCGTATTCTTCCGCCGTGCCGCGCGCCGTTCGCGTTTGTTTACATCTCTTACCACGCTAAACCGCGTAAGACGGAATGACGCGTAATATATACTTTTTTTTTTTTTTAATGGGGGCGCGTTCGTAACCATGAAACGTCGTAACCCGAGACCGTCGTAACCCGAGGACCCCCTGTATATGAAATATGTACTGACCAACTCTGGGGCCCTTCACTCCAAACGTGTTTCTACATGAGATAAAAGTTTGGACACCCCTGATTTAAAAGTGTACTGTGTAACGTCCATCAAATTCTTTTCTCCATGGAGATATTATTGCTTTGTCTGGAATGTTTCATAGTACGGCATTAAACCTTTCTATTTTCATGGAGACCAAACCAGACCAAGTTAGATCTGTAGAGAGGCGATCCAGCTCAGTCAGAATGCCTTCTCTCCTAGGTATTTTGTGCAGTAAATTCACCTAGAATTTAATATTAATTAGAGCTGTTTAAAGTAGGGATGCAAATTATCGATTAATTCATTAATTGATAGTTGGTTGACCTTATCGATCGATTAACGATTAACTGATAAGCGGCGTTTTTCACCTGAATTTTAGTGTTTCAATAGGGTCTTTAAGAATATAAACTATAGTATACATAACACTGAGTCAAAAATATATCATAGTATTATTATATTGTATATTCCACAATTAATTATTCCTTAGTAAAAAGCAGACAAATGTATTGATGCTGAATAACAAAATACAGTAATCCCTTTTTTTCTTTTCTTTTTTTTTTCTTTTTTTTGTGTAACATTTTTTTATAGTGTAACATTGTGTTCTGTCCTGATTGGCTAAGAGACTAGACCAGGACTAAACGTGGACTGGACCAGGTCTAGACCAGAACTAAACCAGGTCTGGACCAGGTCTGGACCTGGACTGGACCAGGACTCGACCGGGTCTGGACCTGGACTGAACCAGGGTTGGGCCGCTGCGTGCCGCTGCTGGTTTCGTGCGGCTGGTTTGTGGATCGGGGCCCGGGCCGCAGGCCAGCCGCACGGGACCAGCAGCGGCACGCAGCGGCCCAGTCCTGGGCGCCGCGGTTCGATCTCGCCTCGCGCTTACACCGGGGCTGCTGAGCAGTGCCGTTGGCGCCTGCGGCCGGCTGTGAGTCGAGCTTGGCGCAGCGCGGTGCGCGGTTGCCTTGTTTCGTGACCGCACGGGTGCGCGTGTCCGCAATTAGCGATTAATTACAATTAATGCGTCTTAATCGACAATTAATCGTTAATCGATTAATTGTTGACATCCCTAGTTTAAAGTCACTGTGGAACATTCCAGGCAAAGGAATGACATATCCATAGAAACAAGCAGGTGACGGAGCAATCCAAAATGCAGAGACAACTTACACACAAGGAATGGATTCAAACATATATTAAAGAAAATGAGTATAAATAAACAAAATTAGTCAAGCTTTTGTCCACGGCTGATAACGCAAGGAGCCTTATCTCAACATACGCTTTATCTGTTGAGCTTGTCCAAGCAGGAAGTCAAACTAAAAACTTCCCCATAACTGCCAAACCACAAAAAACAGGCTGATTTTTTTTAGTCAAATCTTAAAAAAATAATAATGTTAATTATGTTTCAGTGAAATTAGTGATCTAACGTGTCATATGCACTGTGTAACTTTTCACCATCTGCTTGTTTCCATGGGCCTCCTATATACAGCCTAGCATGGGCTCTTGCAAACATGCATGGGCAAATTCCAGTATTATTTCCTGTTCTACTTTTACTGTGCATTTGTCCATCTGTTGGCTGAATGGTCCATATAAAGTCTTTGTGTGCGCTGGCAGGCTCTCCTCGTGGACAGTGTGCTGCAGGGCTCAGGGCTCACCAGTCCATCAGAGGAGTGAGTGATTGGCACAGAGCTCTCCTGATTGCACAGATGAGACTGGAGACTATAGACAAAAGAAAATACTCTACTATATATAGACTTAACTTCAAGATGACGTATTGTTCTTGGGCCTGTTATATAGCTGTAATCTTTGACAACAATGGATCATTATTTTAGAATTTGCACATTTTAAGTCGCAATATTCTATCTAAAACTTAATAAAAGAAATAGGTCTGCTGACTTCTGTGTTAGAAAAACGCGGTAACCAATGGGAGCTGTTGAACATCACCCTTAAAGATCCCATGACATGGTACTTCTTGATGCTTTTATATGGCTCCTTAATGGTTCCCTAATACTGTAAATGAATCCTTCTTCAAAATCAACACTCAGTGCATGAGAAACAGAGATAAGATGAGAAAGAGTCATAAATATCTCTCTCAAACTCTTTATTCTGGGCGTTGTTGCTTGAATGCAAATGAGGAGAAAACAGATGGCCAATAGTAGAGGGTGGGGGCGTGGCCAAACTCTCCGCTCAGAGCTCAGAGCCGACAGCTGATCCATTTCCTTGTTTTTGCACGGGGGAGAGATTTGAAGCATTCCATTGAAAAATAAACACATTTCCACAGAAAATAAAATTAAACCACTGCTGTTCAAAGGTCCAGAGGCTCAGATAAAGGACTTCCGAGCCTAGAAACACTCAGACGTGCCTCCAGGCAAATAAAAAAAACGCATTTCGCATTGCCTAGCGCATTCGCAGTCCAAACTCTCTGGGCGTGATTTACAGAGACGCTGAGTGCAGACAGACGGGGGTGGAACTGCATTTGCATTTCTTTTTTCGATCTGACATCAATAAGGTGCCTTGTTCAAACTCGCCCGTTTGAGCTCCGATTTTTTGTAACGCAATTGCTCAGTTTAGACATTTCACAACTTTTAACCATGG
The DNA here is from genome assembly GCA_036785185.1 of Paratrypauchen microcephalus. NCBI lineage: Eukaryota > Metazoa > Chordata > Actinopteri > Gobiiformes > Gobiidae > Paratrypauchen > Paratrypauchen microcephalus. The sequence continues at coordinate 11,174,755 of JAVJIX010000016.1, read as the reverse complement.
GGGGGGGCTAAACAGGGTAGGGGAGCTCACATTAACGTTCAAAAACCTCAGAAAGTGAAAATTTCATGCCATGGGACCTTTAAAGTCATCACAACAAAGAGACGGCATCTCCTATGAAGAGCCACAGATTATTTCATTGGTACACAAATGACTACTACTGAATCCTAAGAAAATAAGAAAATAAAATTGAAGAACGAGGTAAGTAGAGAGTAGTGGGCGTATGGGGGTGAAAACGGGTTGATCGGCAAACGGCGTCTTGTAAATGAGTGATTAAAGATTGCCCAAACACGCACGAATCACTCCAAATACAACTTTGCATGAGTAAATGGTGAGAGGAAACAACTATAACATGGCTAAAAGCTTTAAAAAGTCTATACTTCCAGACAGTGTGTGGTAAGTCTGTGCCTGGTAGAGCTTGACTATTAATGAATTTCTAATCGAGATTCAGTCATTTCTGATTGTAAATGATCAGCTTGGATATTTTTATCAAGAAGGCCAATCCTTTGTCAGTAAAAGTGTGTGGTTGGAGCAGAGTTCAGACTTTGGAAGAATATATTTGACTATTTGGGGTTAAATGGGACTGATTCAAAGTCTGTCCTGCTTGTGTTCATGAAACCAATACTGAAAAGAAAAATAAAATTAGAAAATCCAAACCTAAATAATTAAATCTACAGTCAATATATTCAAAGGTTGTTAAGGGGGATTGACAAAGCGCAAAAAACAAGCTTATTTAGAGAATGGTTAGCAACCCTCCACCATGAGGTTTTGGGTTCGGTTTTCGTGCCAGCTGACTTAACCATGCATGTTAAGTACAGTTAAGACACTACATCTTTCAAAGTCAGCCAAGCTTTATGAATAATAACAACTTAATCTGCAGCCTATAGATGTGGGTACCAGCTCCTTGCACCAATAACCATGCTTATTTAGAGAATGGCTGGCAACTCTCCACCATGAAGTTCTGGGTTCCATTCTTAACCATGCATGTTAAGTGATTAACTGACACAACATTTTCCAAAGTCAATCAAACACTATAATTTACAACAACTTCCTTAAGATTCCTATAGATGCTGATATAGGCTCTTTCCAGTCACCTCATATGGACCCAAGCGAAAGACAAATGAATTCTGTCCATCTTTTTCCATAATAAAATGAGCATTCCCCTTCCTTTTTCATCGCCCAAGCATCGGCCTTTCAAATGAAACTCTGAAAAAGTCAGTCTTTCTTGGTGAAAAATAAAATGCAAAACGGCGTGATATTGATTCGACTCTGTGCAGTGTGCATCTCATGGTGTGCACGCTGCTATTTAATAACATAGTGGCCTGTAGTCATCCATTTAAAAAGTCACTGAAGGCAACGCGTGCAACTACTCAAGATGATGAAAACAGCTCCAAACACATGACTGAACCATGAACTGTAGCCATGTAAAGTCCCCAAGCATCTGCCATCGTAAGGCCCAATCAAAGATCTCACAACTCACAACTGTGATACAAAAGAGATTTGCTCCATCAGTAAGACTTGTGTATGTTCAAATCAAAGGCATTTCTCAACAAAAGTGCTGTAGACATTGTTTTATAGTTGTAGAAAATATGATCTTTTGCTAGCATTTCTTCAGTTTATGTATGGCTGGATAATTTAATTCCAATAAAGTAAGAAAGCAAAGATGAAAGTAGCTAAACAGTCGTTCAGGTAGAATCCATGGCAAAAGGAGAAATTCAATTTGTCAACTGGACAAAAGTTTATTTGGTCGAATACAAAGAAAACAATAGGGCAGCCAGGTCAGGTCCAGAGGTGTGAAAACACCCATTATGGCCCTGAATGGTTCTGCTAACAAGACCCCCCCACACTCATACTGCATATTTAACAGGCCTACCTAACTAACACAAAGTGTAAACAAATTGGTGTGGCAGCCTCAGTTTTGTTGTAGTTAGCTCCTCCCTTCAGGCAGCTATAGGCAGTGTCCACCAGCGTCTGACCAGAACTGAAGAAGAAGCTTGGATGAGCTGCGAAACGTATTCGATAAAAACTTTTGTCCAGTTGGCAAATTGAATTTTTCCTTTTGCTATAGCTGAACAGTTGTTTCTCAGTCTCATATTTGCAAAAGCTTAAAGGAGAATTAACGTTTTTTACAATCTGAGCCTTATTTCGGTAATAAAACAAGTTGTTTTACTCACCCATAGCACTTTGGTGTCATTTGGAGCAGTTTCGTAGATGTTGTGGTGTAGCGGTATCCGTGAACGTGAGTTCTCGGGGCAAATGTTTGCGGTCTCCAAATAGCACAAACTTTAGCACTTTTCAAATAACAGAAGATCGCTGTGTCAGCGTAGACTTTAAGTGGAGTCCAAAGTGGCCTGAAACTCGATATCCAGCTATAGTTTCATTTGATGACGTCATCATAGAGGACATGCGTGAAGTCTCAGCTGTTTAGCAGATAAACGAAAGAAGCTAACACCACTCTGAACTTTTCTGTTGCAAGATATGGCTGAAGATTCGGACTTTGAGATTGAAGAGGACTTATTCGAGTATGATGGCCGTCCCTGTCGTTTTGAGCCTAAGTATACGGAGGAAGAGATATTAGAAGGAAGCGGAGACAGTTTGAGGAGCAGCGCACAAGAGAACAGCGAGCAACGGCCCGTCTACGAAAAGACAGTACCTTGTGGTGTTTATGTGGACATTGTATGTTGATGGCCACAGAGGAAGAATGCCTTTGCTGTCTCGAGTGGGATATCGGGTTTCAGGCCGCTTTTGACTCCACTTAAAGTCTACGCTGACACAGCGATCTTCTGTGATTTGAAAAGTGCTGAAGTTTGCGCAAACATATGCCCCGAGCACTCACATTCACGGATACCGCTACACCACATCTACAAAACTGCTCCAAATGACACCAAAGTGCTATGGGTGAGTAAAACAACTTGTTTTATTACCGAAATAAGGCTCAGATTGTAAAAAAACATTAATTTTCCTTTAAGATCGCACAGCTTTCTTAATAGGTTAAAATATGTTTACTAGTAGTACACATTAAGCAATAAGGGATACATATTTCAGGATTCTTACATTTTAAGGTTAACTTTTAAGGTTAAGTTACAAGTCAGATCTGTGGAGAGCCAAGGCCATTCATAGTAAGAATATGTGTTTTTCAAGGCAGTTTTAGTAATATACCTGTAATTGAATGAATGTAAGATAGATACGTTTAATGCTCTACTGTGGAACATTATACACCATGGCGAGAAGCAGGTGCCGTAGCCGTACCACCCCTCCCAGAAAAGTGACTTAGTACAAAATAAAAGTAAATTAGCAAATGCAACTTCTTTCTTCCAAACATTTGAGTTGAACATTACAGAAGGATTTATTCCCACATTTTACAGTTGTAGTAAACACTTCTATATAAAGTCCATGCAAATTCGATGTGAAAGTTTAGCCTTGTTTTCCATTGACGCAGCTCCTTCTCTGACTACACTCCAGTTCATCAATGTCACAGCCAATCCCCGTCCTCCGTCCGTCTCTCCTCTGCTCTGTCGGACGGAGAAGAGAGGAGAGAGAGAAGCGAAAGGATTGATGTATAAGAGAGATGAGAGATAGGAGGTCAGAGGGAGTAAAAGGAAGCGAAAAAGCAACAGTGAAAGAGGGAGATTGTAAGAAATGAAGGTGAAAAAGAAAAGAGAAGCAATGAAAGAGGGTGAGATGTGAGGAGAAAAGGCAACGAGAGCAAGGGAAGAGCTAAATGAAATGAGAGAGAAGGAGGAGAGAAACAGCAAAGAAGGGAGAGGAAACTGTAAAAGAGGGGGGAGGGATGGAGACAGAAAGAGAGAAAGGAAATAACCAGTGAAGGACAGAGAAGAGTGAAAGTGAAATAGAATAAAACGGGAGAGAGAGTGACAGAGAGACAGCGCGAGAGAGACAGCAAAGGAGGGAGAGAAAACTGAAAGAGACGATGAAGGATGGATGAAGGGAGTTAGAGAGAACGGAAAGAAAGCGAAGGAGAAAGAGAGGAGCAGACCAGCAAGAATGCCGAGGTGAGACAGAACAGAGACAGAGAGACAGAGCTAGAGAAAAAAGAGAGAAAGGAGTCAGAGAGGAGGGAAAAAGGAGGGAGAGAGGAGGGAGAGGAGAGAGCGCATGTCTGAGGCAAATTGAGATCAGTGTTGTGACAGCCGGACAGTTCAGAGGGCCAGATAAACAGCCCACAGTGAGGCCAGAGCTCCACAGGGCAACGCATGTAAACAAACACACACAGAACATAACAACAAAGGAGCAAAAGACGGGCTTAAAGAAGGTACTGCAGTATTTTTATTTCAAAATTATAAGGTTGAGGAGCACAAGGTGGTCATTGCTTTTTTTTCTGATGTGTGATAATGTTGTTTCCTCATCACAAACGTACTGTACCTGGAGTTGTGTTTTGTTTCATTCACACATGTTTAAAGGTCCCATGGCATGAAATGTTCACTTTCTGAGGTTTTTGAACATTAATGTGAGCTCCCCTACCCCCCCATGGCTGAAAGTTGCGAAATGTGTAAACTGAGCATTTGTGATCCTTTTCTGCGTTTGAAAAAAAGGCAGCCCAAACGGGCATTTCTGAACAAGGGAGGTTTCTGACGTCACACTCAAGGAAAAATGCAAATGCAGTTCCACTGCCCGTCTGTGTTTCTACCCACACTCTCTGGAACTCACGCCCAGAGAGTTTGGACCGCGAATGAGCTACGAAATGCAAGATGCGTTTTTTTATTTGCCTGGAGGGACGTGAGAATGTTTCCAGGCTCGGATGTCTTTTATCCGAGCCTCCGAACCTCTGAAACAGCAGTGGTTTAATTTTATTTTCTGTGGAAATGTGTTTATTTTTCCAATGGAACGCTTCTCATCTCTTCCTCCGCGCAAAAACGCGGAAGTGGGGCCAGCGCACAGCGCACCGCTACAGAGGAAAGAGCGGAGAGTTTGGCCACACCCCCACCCGCTGCTCTGGCCTATCTCTGTCCTCCTCATTTGCATTCAAGCAACAACGCCCAGAATAAAGTGTTTGAGAGATATTTTTGACTCTGACTGTGTTCATGGGTCTTTCTCATGCACTGAGTGTTGATTTTGAAGAAGGATTCATTTACAGTATTAGGGAACCATTAAGGCGCCATATAAAAGCATCAAGAAGTACCATGTCATGGGATCTTTAACACACAAACCCTGCATACAGTATTTAGGCTGAATTCTTCTCTCAAACAGTAAACACACTGTTCCACCTTGTGATGTCAAGTGGTAATACAGGAAGTGCTCCATTGTGTTTTTAAACTCCATACATCTTCACTAGAATCATTTGGATAATTTAGCCCTGTAACTGGCAATCTCTATTGGAAAAAGAGATGGCCAGGCTAGCCTTTTTCTATTGGAAAAAGGCTAAAGGGTAGCTGATAACTTGAAAACTACCACTACATTTTAAATTTCTGTCTTTTGACCAACTTTGCAAGAGCATTGGAACCATTTTGCATGATAATTGTATCATTACTTTAGTTTACAAAGCCAAACCACTTCTGACTAAGGACCAAGTTGTCAGTGAACTCAATAGCACCATTGTCAATGTGCGTGTTAGGAGAAGAGCGTCGGAATAGGCCAGAAAGAGAGGGAGGCAAAAGGATGGATGTGAGGGAGTGAGAGAAAGGAGTGAAAGGGGGGAAAAGGAAACAGCAAAGGCAGGAAAGTGAGGTAGAAGGAAAGAAAGAGGGGGGGGGAGTCAAGTCAAGAAATGAGGGAAAGAAAGGACAGAGACAAAGGCAAACAATGAAAGAGGCAGAGATGTGAGGAAACAGAGAGAAGGGGAGAGAAGAGACAGAAAGCAAGAGAAGAGTGAAATAAAAGTGAAAGTGACTAAGAGAGACAGAGACAGCAAAAAAGGGAGAGAGTGGAGAGCGATGAGACAGAGAGAGAGAGAAAGGAAAGAAACGGTGAAGGAGAGAGAGAGGAGATAGTGAGAGAAAGAGAGAGCGGGAGAGATGTATGAGCTGTATCTGCATGCATGTTAGGGGAAGACGGTTGGAATCGGCCAGAGAGAGAGAGGAGAAAGAGACAGGAGAGATAGAGAGAGGAGAGAGCTAGAGAAAGAGGAGAGAGAGAGATGCGTCTGCCGAGCGCGTTTGCTGCATTCTCTCATTTAAGAAATAGGTCAAGGATTGGGCCCACATGCGCAACAACAACTTGTCAAAATGTCTCAAGCTAAAACAGTGGAGCGGCTGACTCCAGGCTGCCTTTAGGGGGCGATCCGGAGCGCTGTGCACTGGTGACACAGCAAAGAAACTGCAAACAAACCATTTACAAGAGAAACAAGACTTTGGATAGAATAGAACAGGGAGCACTGACCTATCTGGCGCTCTGTGGGTGTAAGGTCAGTAATTATGGTTTTGATTTAAGTTCAATCAACAGACAGCAAATCTGAGCTATGCACCAATAAATAAATAAGATAAAAACATTACAAAATGTACTTATTACAACAAGCAAATACGATATAGGTCTTTACTTTAGTTGATTGGTGCTCTGTTCCAACTCACAATAGGACAGTATATGGCATGCAAAAGAGTTATAAAGTACTAATTAAAACAATAACAACAGAATTGTACTCACAAGCAATGTCTAACTTCCGACTAGAACAAACTAGTACAATATTATCCTTTATTTATCCCTGTAGGGAAATGATCCTCTGTGTTTCACCCATCCTTCCCATGCAGTGGGCAGCACAAGAAGGCACCGGCGAGAACCCATCTCCATGATCTTATTTCTAGGCTTGGTCAGGAGGACCTCAGCTGGTGGATTTTTTACCAATGGAGCATGTTTTTGGGGTTGATGGGAGAAACCGGAGTGCCCAGAGGAAACCCACCCAGACATGGGAAGAACATGCAAATTCCACACAGAAAGGCCCGGGCAACCTGGGGATCGAATCTTCTTTCTGTGAAGTGTGAGTGCTAGCCACTCAACCACCATGCCACCTTTAAAAGAGAATTAACGTTTTTTACAATCTGAGCCTTATTTCGGTAATAAAACAAGTTGTTTTACTCACCCATAGCACTTTGGTGTCATTCGGAGCATTTCCGGAGATGTTTTAGTTTAGCGATCTCCGTAATTCTCGGGGCACATCTTTGCGGTCTCCAAATAACACAAACTTTAGCACTTTTCAAATCATAGAAGCTCAATATCTTAGTCTACGCTTTCATTTGAGTCAAAAGTGGCCTGTAATCCGAGATTTATCCATAGTTTCAAGTAGATGAGGACGACAGTGCGCATGTGCGGAGTCACAGTTTATTTCGCTCTCAGCTCTCGCGACCCAAACATGAAACGCAAAGCTGTAAATTATGGATAAATCTCGGATTACAGGCCACTTTTGACTCAAACGAAAGTGTAGACTAAGATATTGAGCTTCTATGATTTGAAAAGTGCTAAAGTTTGTGTTATTTGGAGACCGCAAACATATTATGCCCCGAGAACTCACGTTACGGAGATCGCTAAACTAAAACATCTCCGGAAATGCTCCGAATGACACCAAAGTGCTATGGGCGAGTAAAACAACTTTTTTTATTACCGAAATAAGGCTCAGATTGTAAAAAAACGTTAATTCTCCTTTAATACAAGCAAATGCACATTTCGGTATAGGAAAAAGTCAAGTTAATTGGTATTCCAAGTCATAATTTATGGCATGCAAAATAGTTAACAACAGATAACAACAGATTTGTACCCACAAGCACTGTCCACTATCCAGTACAGTTCGTACTGTGTTTGGGTGTGCCTTTCCATAGATCTGACTTGTAACCTGGCCTGGTTGTGCCATCTTTTCAACCATTTTGCTCAAATTTAATATTCTGGGGAATATTCTAGGCAAAGTAATGCTATCTCCATAGAGAAAAGCAGGTGACTTACCCTCCACCAGAAAAGTTACACAGTGCACATTTAGCCTCTTCAAATATAAATCATTATTAATGGTGCATTGTGTAACTTTTCTGGTGGAGGGTCCATCGCATGCTTTGTCTGGAATGTTTCACAGTATGGCATTAAACCTTACTATCTTCATGGAGTCCAATCCAGACCAAGTTACAGGTCAGATCTGTGCAGAGGCAGCCCTGCTCATAGTCAGAATGCCTGTGTTTCTAGATATTTTTGAGCTACAAAACCACCTATAATTGAATAAATGTAAGGTAGAGCTCCTTAATGTCATACTGTGGAACATTCTGGACAGAGCAGTGACGTATCCATAGAAACAAGCAGGTGAGGGACCCCCAACCAATACACTGCTTACATAGTGCACCTTTAAGTAAATTACTTCAAGAAATTACATCACTGTTCTTTTGATCAGCTTTTAGCACAAAACATCAATACCAATGATTCCTACTTTCTAAATTTATCAGTCCAAGCTATATACGAATGAGTCACTTTTCCAAAAGGACCCCTATGACCTCTCCTCATCATAAAAAAACAATCAAAACATCACAGCATCCCACAGAGAGACGAATACTATGCCTCTCCACTCCTCCGCTCTCTCCGTTCTCTCCATCTCTGTGCTCTGTCGCTTATTGATCGGATGCTCGCCTGTCCACTCGGCTTTCTCGGACTGTCTGCCTTCAAAGACCCCCAAAAAAACTTGAACACTTGAAAGCGAATAACTAAAGATCTTCCATTTTTAAAGAGGAATTGATTTTTGACCTGTAACAATTATCTCCTCATCAAAGTGCAGTATTAAAGGTCGGACTGAGCTTGAGAATGCTAAAAATAGACACGTTCCAAAGCTTTGTAGAATGATTATCTTTTAATGGTCAAACGAGATGCTTGCTTTGTACGCATTAACGCAGTATTGTAGTAATTTCATTATATATATATGACTCTTACTAGAAAATATTAGTGAATTATCGCTAGTTTGTGATAATTCTCAATGTTGTGTTAAGACTTAAAGGCAACTTTCCAAAAGGAGTGTCCGCTACTTACTGTACTTGTCCAAGGAGATGTTATTGCTTTGCCTGGAATGTTCCATAGTATGACATTTAACATATCTATCTAGCATTTATTCATTTCTATTGCTCAAATACAGTCATTCCTTCTGTGAATGGGGGTGCCTCTCCACAGATCTTAATTGTAATGTAGCGTAGTGCTGTAAACTGCTTGTCTAGATAGATTGAATCAATACTGTGGAACACTCCAGACAAAGCAGTAACATTTCCATAGAGGTAAGCAGTCGGGGGACTCTCCACTAGAAATGCTACGCAGCGCACCTTTAATTTAAGCTTGAGAATGCTAAAAATAGTTCCAAAGCTTTGCAGAGACACTGTCTTTTGGTGAAGAGAGATGCTTTCTTTGTACACAGATGCTATAGCCTATATTATTTTCATTAGTTATAAGTTAATTACGTGCAAATAATCCAAAATATTGTAGAGAGATAATCCAAAATATTGTAGAAAACTGATTTAGGTTTGTCGAGAACTTTGGATTTCAAAAAGCACAAAACTCCCTTCTCAACGTCTGTTAAAAAGGTCATTGCCCTGCTCCACTTTGAGACAGATACTAGAATAATGAACAAAGCGCCACAATCCCAAGCAAGAAGGAGCGGGTTTTGATTGCATTGGCTTCTCTGGGATTAATATGCTCGCCGTCACCCGCAGCAGATGTAACTTATTCTCATGCTAATGCAGAGTAATTTTCTCCTTTAAGACAACATTTATTTTCTTTAGGCTCAGTGTGGCGGGTGCAGGAGCACTTGGACAGCCTGGCGTAGATTTGTAGTTACATCTGCTCCATGGATAGATCAACACTGGAAGAGTTAGAACTGAAACCATTTGGTGACTATAAATCAAAGTGATAGTTTGTTTTGATTAGCGAGAGCCTTGGGGTTTAACTAGGGATGTCATTACAGGAGAAACTGATCATGATTGAAGAAGTTTTTCAAAAGTTCCCAATCTTCACTTGTTGCAGACTATATATATATCTGTCAATGGTCATGAGTTGGTTCATTGTTCCGATACTTAATCAATACTTAATGCCTATTTCCGCTGCTTCATATAAGCTATGTGTTTCTATGGGTTTAACAGTATAGTGAGAATATACTTGACCTGACAACCAAGGTCAAATCCACAATATGGCATGGCACTGCGCGTTGGAACGTACCACATCTATGAGAATGAATGAAAAGGGAAAAAGGGATGGTGCGCGTAAGAAACACGGGAATCCCTAAATTGTAACGAAGCACCTGTGTCCACCGCAAGCTGGAGATGCATTACGATCTGCAGACACGGCGCAGTGCACGTAAGACGCTCGATGTCACACCTCATCATTCACTGCCTTCCCCGCGGTGCAGGCTACGCTGGACGCACGGCGCGGGCGCAGGCTATTCTCAGTCTGGAGCGTGGACACCGTGTTAAAAAATAAATAAAAACGCGGACCGGACACTTGCTCCATTACAGCGGGGGTCTCAAGTGGGAGCCTCCCGCAGCATGAAGCCCTGGATGTGGTAGAACCGTGAAACCAAGGCGTTATGTGGTCACTCACTCACCTCTCCATTCAAACTACCGGGTATCCTCCGCTCTCTCCAGCGTGGCGCGGTGTCCTCTGCTTCTGCTGCTGACACGGCTAGACTCCCATCCAAATTAGACAAAAAATACAATGTCCACTGTCCACTGTGTCTCAAGATTTCAAGCTATTATCCCGTGGCGTTGGCGCGTTGTAGCAGTGGAAGTCACTCATTCATATTTCAAGCAGTACGTACCGCGCGTAAAAATGCAAAACGCAGAGGGTAAACTTCACTGCCTCGGGTTTTAACATCCGATCTGCCCAAAAGCGTGAATGAAACGAGACATTCCTTCAATAGTAGTGCTGGGTTCGGTTTCGAGAGAGCGTACCGGCGCTGCTGCTCAGGTTACGCGGTTGTACAAGGATCACTGGGTCGGTCTCACTGCTGGACTGACAGCGGCTTCATGTGAGTACAGTAGTGTGGCGTGCGCGCTGCTGCTGCTGCTGCCGCCGTCTAAAGCCAGCCCCCTCTCGCGCTCCGGGATGGATTCTTATTACGGTGTTAACTATTTCCGCTCATACCAAAACATGGCCACAAACGAGACGCGCAGATGCGGTTTTCAAGCAAACGAGGTTTACAAGTGGGCTAAAATGTGTTCAGTTTTGGCAATTACGCGCGCGTTTGGGTCAACATTTTGGAATTACATGTACAAATGAGTCCATGAAAAGCTCCACATGCGCCAAATTCAAATTGAATTCGCCTCAAGTCAAATGGAAATAACTAATTTGGCACATTTAAACATACATACATACATACATATTTCATAATCTTAACCAGCATCCATAAAGTTTTTAATAGTTTTTGCGCAATTGAATAAGAGTCGTACTATTTACAGTGGAAGCCAATCTTGGTTGTTGGTGTAATCTGGATCATCTTAAATCAAAAGTTAGTCGTAAAAGAAAGAGAAAATATCACAAACAGGACTTACCTTTCGGACTTGGATGAGCGCTGAGAACTGGAGAAGCCGCTGGACTCTGTGCGCTGTTACCGTTAGAACACTGCCATCTATAGGTCGCTTGAACAAACTGCTTTTGCTCTGATATACTGCTCTCTCTCCATCTCTGCCTCTCTCAGGTCCAAGACAAGAATCTCTTTTGGTTAATCCCTGCCACATGTTAGGGCCCTTCGTTTTGGATTAATTCACATCACACTATTAAAAGAAACACGGCGGATCTTACTAATACAGCTCTGGAAAAAAAATAAGACACCACTGCATTTTTTGTGTGAAATCAGCATCTCTACATGTATTCCAGCCATTCCATTCCAGCATCTGTTGAATTCCAACACAAACACAAAGCTGAGCTACTTCAGTTCTTGCACCAGGAGTGGAATAAAGTCGCCCAAGAACAATGTGAAAGACTTGTGGAGAGCATGGCAAGACGCATGAAAGCTGTGATTAAAAATAATCACAGGTTATTGCACCAAATATTGATTTCTGAACTCTTCTTAAGTGTAAACATTAGTATTATGTTGTTTTAAAATGAATTTGATCTTGTTTCTTTGCATTGTTTGAGGTCTGAAAACATGGATCTTTTTTTGTTATTTTGACCATTTGTCATTTTCTGCAAATAAATGCTCTAAACGATAATATTTTTATTTGAAAAATGTTGTCAGTAGTTTATAGACTCAAACAAAAATGTTCCTTTTGCCTAAACACATACCTATAAGTAAAAACTGATCATTTTGCAGTGGTCTCTTATTTTTTTCCAGAGCTGTATTTTGTGTAGACGACATTATTATATAGAATAGCATCTCCTATATATATTTTGTATGTGGCATCAACTTCACTCTCTGTCTATTTGTTCACATGTATTTTGGTTGGCTTCTAAATATACAATGTAAAATGAAGAGTTCACATTATTGTCTAAGCCAGTTCGAAAATAGAAATGAAATAAATAAATGTCACAACAATGGCTTATTTATAAAGACAGATTGGCATAGACAATTCTGCCAAATGTTCTTTTTGGAACGTGCTCCCTCAAGATGTCTACAGATTATTGATATTATGATTATTATTCATTTTATTGAGTGTCTTTTCCAGCTACTTAACCAACTTCAATTGACAGTCACTGCGGAATAGAAAATAAAGTGAGTATCTTTTTTTATTTATTTCTCCGCTTGTCTCCATGGAGATGTCATTGCTGTGTCTGTGTGTCTGTAATGTACCACAGTATGGCCTTAAACCTACTGTATGTACCGCTATGGAGACAAGCATATTGGTAGATCTGTTGGAAGTCGACCCCCTCACATATATATATATATTTTTGCTCCATCCCAACAACTATATTTAAATAAATGCAAGCTTAATGCCTATACTGTGAAAATTTCTAATCAAATCAACAATATTTCAATGGAGACGAGCAGGTTGTGGAATTCCCACCACCTCCAACTACAACTTCCATTACTTATTAAACATCCTATATTAGGCAAAATTGACTTGTGAGCGTTAAGTCATGTTATACTGTTGTTACCTGATCAAAAACATCCCTGGAGTTAGGTTTTGTTTCAGACACACATGTTTGAGTTGTCCTTCTGTCTACATCTTCAAAGCTCAAAATGCTCTTCAAGTTATCAGCTAGGTCTATACCTTTTACCGTTTTTCAGAAGAGATGGGCAATTTCAGAGCTGAAATCATGCGAATGATTGTAATGAAGGTGTATATACACTCAACAAAAATATAAACGCAACACTTTTGTTTTTGCTCCCATTTTTCCTAAGATGGACCCAAAGATCCAAAGTTCACTCCAGATACACAACACTACCATTTCTCTCAAACATTGTTCACAAATCTGTCCAGATGTGTGATAGTGAGCACCTCTGCCCCGCCGAGACAATCCACCCCACCTCACAGGTGCGCCGCATCAAGATGCCGATCCGACATCATGACCAGTGCACAGGTGCGCCCCAAACTGCCCACAATAAAAGGCCACCCCGAAATGTGCATTTTTTTTTTTTTTTTTGCTTTATTGGACGTCTGGTACCGTGATGAGATCCTGAGGCCCATTGTTGTGCCATACATCCATGAACATCACCTCATGTTTCAGCAAGATAATGCACGGCTCCATGTTGCAAGGATCTGTACACAATTCTTGGAAGCTGAGAATGTCCCAGTTCTTGCATGGCCAGCATACTCACCGGACATGTCACCCATTGAGCATGTTTGGGATGTGCTTGACCAGCTCCCACTAATATCCAGCAACTTCGCACAGCCATTGAAGAGGAGTGGACCAACATTCCACAGGCCACAATTGACAATCTGATAAACTCTATGCGAAGATGTGTTGCACTACATGAGGCAAATGGTGGTCACACCAGATACTGACTGGTTCTGAGTCCCCAGACCCCCAATAAAGAAAAAAAAAAAAAATGCACATTTCAGGGTGGCCTTTTATTGTGGGCAGTCTGGGGCGCACCTGTGCACTGGTCATGATGTCGGATCGGCATCTTGATGTGGCGCACCTGTGAGGTGGGGTGGATTGTCTCGGCGGGGCAGAGGTGCTCGCTGTCACACATTTGGACAGATTTGTGAACAATGTTTGAGAGAAATAGTAGTGTTGTGTATCTGGAGTGAATTTTGGATCTTTGGGTCCATCTCAGGAAAAAATGGGAGCAAAAACAAAAGTGTTGCGTTATATTTTTGTTGAGTATAGTTTAAAAACACAGTGGAGCTCTTTCTGTATTAGGATGAACAGAGCATTTTCTATTTGAGAGAAAATCTCAGCCTAAATATGCAGGGTTTGTGTGTTAAACATGTTTGAATGAAACAAAACACAACTCCAGGTATGTTTGTGATGAGGAAAAAACATTTAACATGGGTCAGAAAATAGCGTGATATGGCTTTAATAAACAATCTAATTCTATCTCATCATTGTCAGTATTTCTTGCTAAATATTTACAAAAACACCTCCTCCAATCCCAGGAAATCCTTTTTTAAAACAACCTTAGAGCCAACCCCATGCTGTGTAATGCATCCTAAGATATAAAGTAGGCTATCCGTGGTCTTTGGAGCATCAGTAATGGAGCGTGGGGGGAGTAGACGCCAGAATGCGCCATCAAAAGTATCGCAAAACTGCCAGGAGGAAGAAGACATGGACCGCGCGATTCAAGATTCTAAGAGCACCAGCGTCCACTTACAGACAGGGTCAATAGCTGGAGGGCGGCCATATTGGAATTCCTGTGCACTACCTCTCAAATGGATCTTTGTCAAGCTGCGGGCGAGGCATTGGGAGTAATCAAATCTAGAGTTATTCAATCCATTAGTCAAGACCTGGTTTGGAACAAGCTCAGATATGTTAGATTGGGGAATAACTGGATTGGTATTGAAAGGAGATCTTGGGAGGTACAGTCTGGAGAATGTTTGGGTTAAGATGCATTGTGGAAAAGGCTGAGTATTGGGTTTTGTGAAGGTTGTTGAGGTGAGGGCTGGATATTTCATGGATCAGGTTACAAAGCTGTGTCAGTGATGTTGCAGTTTAGGACATGAGTAGACGTCACGCTCGATGAACCTGAGATAAGACAGATTGGGTTTGATGGGAAATACATGGAGAATAATAAGACATGAAGGAACTTGTCTGTTTGTCTGACCTCCAACATTTACTAGACGTTGATTTAAAAAGTAGTACAAAAGTAGCATAAAAAATGTGTAGATTTGAACACATTTTAATAGCTTTATGGTGGATACCTCTGCCACCACTACATTACTTGCATACTTACATTGCACATTTTCATTATTAATTACAATACATATAGTTTAACTGAAATGGTTTATATAGTATGTATAAAAATGTAAATGTATGTTTTTATAATAACTTTTTGTCAGAAAAATCACCTTATCTGAAAACACAAATGAACTCAGTGAAGAACCACAGCAAAACACGTCTTTAAGTTTTACTTGCACAAGGGGAGACAGACACTGGCAGAGTGGTCAGTAGCCTTTCTCCGCTGGGCTGTTCTGTTTTGTCTCTTTTATTGATACACAGATGGGTGTACACAAATATGCAATCTTCACATGATAAAACAACGTGACTCCTTTCCCAGAAACTCATAACCTTGACAAAGAATGTTGCAATTTAAGTTGGTACGACCATGAAACAATGATAACATATTTACAGTTACTCTAACACTTTTCCACCTCAAGAAGCTTTTACATCACCACCCTTCCATTCACACACCAGTGTACACAAACATTAAGTCCAAGGTGGGTTAAGTGTCTTGCCTAAGGACATAAAATTAGCTCTGGGAGCTGGAATTGCACCGCCAACCTGTGGATCAGTGGATCTGACCGCCCAACCAATGATTTTTACGTCAAGAGCAGGATTGGAACTGCCAACCTCTACATCAGTGGACAAATGCTCTTACCAATGGAGCTACTGTCACTTCTCCTTTTCATGACCAACACTAAAGCACATTATTTTATTAACCACTGTTATTATTTTCGGGGCTGCAGTAGCTCAGTTGGTAGAGCATATGCCTCGTGATCCAGGGGGTTGGCGGTTCGAATCCCGCTCTTGACAGTTGACCGCATGTGATCCCAGCTCCCACAGATGAGCGCTGCCGTTGTGTCCTTGGGCAAGACACTTAACCCCACCTCGCCCCCAGTGTCTGTGGACACTGGTAGCCCCCATGGCAGAAGATACATCAAGGCCTGTTGTGACGTGAGCCATCCTCCTGTGGACCCACCACCTGCGGAAGGATTCATGGGGGGTGGTGCATTGTGTTCTGGGCAGCAGAACACTGCTTGGACTGCTGCCCCCGCGACCCAGAAAATGGAAAAGCGGAAGAAAATGAATGAATGAATGAATGTTATTATTTTCAGTTTAATTATTTGCCTTATTGTAACTTTACCTAAGTTAGTAGTTAATAGTTTTAATTTATTTTTAGTGTAATACCTTCCTCTTATGTTCAGTTTTGGGTTAGTCCTCCTGTATTTAAAGGTGCACTGTGTAACTTTTTGGTTGGGGGTCAGTCATTTGCTTGTTTCTATGGAGATGCCACTACTCTGTCTGGAATGTTCCACAGTATGGCATTAAACAGCTCTACCTTACATTTATTTAATTACAGGTGGTTTTACAGCTCAAAAATACCTAGAAAAACAGGTATTCTAACTGTGATTGGGGTCGCCTCTCCATAGATTTGACCTCACACTGTGAAACATTCCAAAGCAAATAACAGCTCCATGGAGAAAAGCATTTGACAGACCCTCCACCAGAAAAGTTACACAATGCACTTTTAAACACCTCTGTTCTTTTGTCTGCTCGGTTAGTTTTGGCTCTGGTCTGTTTTGGTTAATTTGACATTTGAACCCAGTTGGGCCCAGCTTTTTGTTAATATTATTTGCACCTTTGTTATTTATTCTTTTTTTTTTTTACTTAATTAAATTTTTACACCTTTGTCCCTGCCTTTCTGTTTAGTCCATTACAAGCTAGTAATTTGCTTTTGTAACTTTTTTTTTTTAAACTAGGACTATACTTTGGCAATGTGATGCAAACCTATGACAATTATACAGATACAGGCTATATGGCGTTAACCATACTGTATGTGTACGCACTTCTTCAGTGCTCTCAAAGTTCAGATGGGTGTGACTGACAGGTGGATTAGCCAATCAGGGACACGCATCGTCTCTCCATATCAAAATACATACACTGTACGTAGATGCTTACAAGGAGAAAAAGAAAGGAAAATGGGACTGAAAAACATGACATTTATACAAACTGATGGGTGACAAATGAGCTCTTTTGTTGCACAAGCATCACTGAAATAAACAGATCTGACTGCAAGGTCTGGTTCTAAAATAATAGTGTTTCGAGAATGAAATCAAACTACACAATATGGACATTATTCAATATAGGTCCTATATTATCCAAACAATTACTTATGTGAGCAATAACTCGTGTTTATAATGTTGTTACCTCATCATAAACATACTTGGTGTTGTACATCTCCAAAACTCAAAATACTCTGTTCTACCTTGTGATATCATGAAGTAGTAGTCAAGTTAACAGCAAACTTTTGCCTTTAGTTCAGTAGAGATAGGCTATTTTGAGCTGAAATCATCCAAATGATCCTAGTGAAGGTGCATGACGTGGAGCACTTCCTGTATTACCACATGACGTATCAAGGTGGAGGAGGGTGTTTTCAATTTGAGTGACGAACTCAGCCTAAATATGCAGAATTTGTGTGTTAAACATGTGTGAATGAAACGAAACACAACTCCACAACATTATAACATGGCCAATGTTCATAAGAGTTAATTTTGTGTGATATAGGGACAACCTAAGCCACTATCCCTCTTCTCTTTCTCTACATGTCTAAAAGATTTCTTTCCTTTTACATAACAGTTTTTTAAATCACGCTCTTACCGAGTTCCTCTTCACTCTCAGCCATCATGCTCCTCATCGATAAACTCATTCCTCAGTGGCGCCTCCCCCCCCCGTCCTGTGCCTTCATTACACCTCTGGGTCCCCAGGCCTGTGCTCCCACCCACTTACCCGTCCTACCCTCCCAGCATCTGAAATCAAAGCTCCCATCAGCAGGCATTATTAGGCCCCCATGTGACAGAGAGCAGGAGGTTTACACAGGGGGGGCTCTGGTAAACATACAGGCCATGTGTGTTTAAAGGACGGAGGATGGAAGTGTGCAGGAGGTGACGGGGTTAACTGGTCACAATATGAGTCATTATGTAACTGTCTATAGGGTTTAGCATGTGATATGACACCGAGGTAGAGGAAGTGTTAAGGCATATAATATGGGCTAAATTGGATTAAGTCGGGATAATCTAAACCGAAAACAGGGCTAAAATAATAGCTAATGTTTAATCTCTGTCCATTATCTCTAAAGCTTAACCTGGTCTAACATAATTTGTCTGTATACTTTGAGTTCATTGATGCAAATTATGAGACATCTAGGAATAACATATTATAAGCAAGTTAAAACGAAAGCAACTGGACTTACTTGACTTTTTGAAGCCAACGTTTCACTGTCAACCAGATAGCTTCTTCAGGGTTTGTAATTGTCAAAATGAACAAAAAAATAAAGTCAAAATGAGGCTGCTGTGTACTGTAGTATTATAATAAAGCATTGTCAGAGAAACCGAATGTGCAGTGTTATCATGCTAGTAATTGACAATGAGTTAAATGAAAACAACTGGACTTAATTAGCTTTTTTTTTTTTTTTTGGAAGCCACCATTTCGCTACCAACCAGACAGCTTCATATGAAACTATTGGCTTCAAAAAAGCTAAGTATGTCCAGTTGTTTTTGCTTAAGTAACTGATAATACCTTATTCATGAATTATTTGATCTGATTTTGATATATCCAGGAATATATCATAAGCAAGTTTCTTCACGGCTTGTGTAGGTGACTGCAAAGTAATTCATTCTAGTTCTTGTTAGCTTTACTATAAAAATAAAACTCTGCTCTGGTTTCTGAAAGATGCAAGAAAGGAAAGCTCTTGGCAGATGGAATGCATATGAAAAGTAAGGAATAACTGAATTGCTGAAAACCCTTAAAATGAACTTCTGTTTTTCACAGTAGAACCTTTAAACTTAAAGATCCCATAACATGGTACTTCTTGATGCTTTTATATGGCGCCTTAATGGTTCCCTAATACTGTAAATGAATCCTTCTTCAAAATCAAGACTCAGTGCATGAGAAAGACCCATGAACACAGGCAGAGTCAAAAATATCTCTCTGGAACACTTTATTATGGGCGTTGTTGCTTGAATGCAAATGAGAAGGACAGAGACAGGCCAGTGCAGCGGGTGGGCGTGGCCAAACTCTCCGCTCTTTCCACGTTTAGCGGTGCGATGTGCGCTGGCCCCACTTCCACGTTTAAGCATGAGGAAGATATGAGACGATTTCCATTGAAAAATAAACACATTTCCACAAAAAATAAAATTAAACCACTGCTGTTTCAGAGGTTCGGAGGCTCGGATAAAGGACATCCGAGCCTAGAAACATTCTCATGTGCCTCCAGGCAAATAAAAAAACGCATCTCGCATTGCGTAGGTTGTTCGAGGTCCAAACTCTCTGGGCGTGAATTCCAGAGAGTGTGGGTAGACATCCAGACGGGGGGTGGAACTGCATTTGCATTTTTCCTGGAGTGTGACCTCAGAAAACAGCCTTGTTCAGAATCGCCCGTTTAGGCTGTCTTTTTTTCAAACGCAGATAAGGATCACAAATGGGACCTTTAACCTTTAATACAGCAAAGGTCAAAACCAGTGCTGTATTTAAGTTAATCTAAAAAAAAAAAAAAAGTTCATAAACCAATAAGGTCATTCTAAACCAAAGACAGAACTCTGAGGAGACACTGAAATCCATCCAAGTCCAAGCACATCTCTTCACATTACACACTGGTCAGTGGAGACTTGGTGTTTGGAGAATGACGACCTCATCAGTAACACAAACACATAGCACTGACCATTACTGATCAAAGAGGTGCACACACTCATTTTATACCACACTGGAGCTTTTCAAAGGGCATCGAGTGGTGCCTTTAATTCTGCTTCCCTCCGGCCATATTTGGACATCTCACTTCTGTCAACTGGACTCCATCCCATCTACCCTCTGACCCATGTGAGTGATCCAGCCAGGTGGACAGCAAAACAACTACAAGGAAGTACAATTAAAGTAAAAAAAAAAAAAAAAAAGGAACTTTATCAGTACAATTTAAAGGGCCTGTACCTGATTTCAGTGTATGATAAATGCTCTTTAATTTGACTTTTTAAAGCTTTTACCATGTTATAGTGATTTCCCCACACCATTTACTCACAAAGTTTACTCTAAAGTTGTATTTAGACCAGTGCTTCTCAAATAGTGGGGCGGGCCCCCCTGGGGGGGCGTGGTGTGATGCCAGGGGGGGCGCGTGTGACCCTGGGAAACATGCTTTTTCGCTGTACTGTACTAGAACTAAGTGTAATTGCACATCAACAACAGTAGTTGGCAGTGGCGCTCTCATTGTTGCTCTGGGGCAGGGGTCGTCAACATTAAATACGCGATATACAGAACAGACTCACCATCAGCAGAACATCCTCTGTCACCGAAAAAACACGTATATTCCACTGAGTCGTGTCCTTTAGTCTGACAGAAGCTGACGCATCAGCGGCGCGAGGAGAGAGTTGTTTTTTTTTTCAGCGCTTAGTTTATGCAAATAAGCCATGTGGTTTTAAGTTTCGTTTCTCCAAAATGTAAACAAATGTGCGCAAATCTGCATTAAAAACACATTAATATTTGAGTCCTCAGTGCAAAAAGACAGTGCAGTCTTTGTTGGAAGTTTCTTTCTTTCTTTTTTGTTTTTAATGTTAATAAAAGGATACAGTATTATGCAGAGGTGTACTAATAATTTTCTAGACAAATAATACTATTTATCATCACGCGCAGGGAGGGGGGCGTGAAATTTTTTCTTCTTCCTAGGGGGGGGCGTCACAGAAAATAATTGAGAAGCACTGATTTAGACTAATTTGTGCATGTTTATGTAATCTTTATAGTCCTATATTCAAGATGCCATCGCTGTGATCAACCCTTGTTTTCACCACCACCCGCTGCTTTCTACTTGCTCCATTCTACAATTTTATTTAGTTAATCAATGAAAAAACATCTGCTACTTGCCAGTGTGGTGTGCAGCTATCCATAGAAGGTACCAACAAGTGCACTGCTCTTTGTTATGATGCCATCTCAGCTCCCATTGGGCACCACAGTTTTCTTTTATTTTGTGGTGCTAAATGAATATTGTGATTTAAAATGTCCAAATGATGATATAATGATCCAGGGTTGTCATAGATTATAACTTTATACCAGACACAAGCACAATATAACTTCTTAAACGAACACAGAAGACTACCTTTTTCATTCAATTAGGCAAAATGTTAGAAAGAATCGTGAAAACTCAACTGTCTGACACTACTCCAGACACTTCTCTGTCATGATGCCTTTTCAAGAGTAACAAAACATTAGTAAACAGAGATTGGAGAACTATTGTATAAGGAAACAGCTGCATGATGCTATCCCAAATGTTAATTCTGGGTCATGGTGCAGTATCACAGTGTCTGAAAGAGTAAATGGGCGGAACTGAAAGTTGAAACTAAAACATGTTCCTGACTCATGGTTTGAAAGAAGATACAGGCCATTTAAGATTACAAATTCAAAATGAAGGAAACTGGGAGAGCCACTTCAAAAATGTCTTTATCTTTTTCCAAGATAAATACTTCCATCCTTGCATAAAAGAAGCATCAGTGAGTTCATTTTGTTCACTTTATTTAAAACAGAACTACAAAACGATCTCTCCAGCCTTCTTTTGTCTTTTAACCACACAAGATGCTCATTCTTTTACTTAAGAATTCTGAGGGGCTTTCAACTAAATTAGTGAAAGGAGGAGATTTATAATTGGCTATTGGCTGAGTAAAAAGCTGTGATTTTTTTTTTACTCACTCAGTTGTTCAAAATAAATACTTCCAACAACAACTTGCATCTATTTTTTATCTTTTCCGTTTATTTAAAGGCATAAATAAACATTAGCTTTTAAGATGCAATGGTTTTCCCTCTTAGAAAATCTCATTTCTCACCTATCCCCTATCATTAGTGGGATGCGTGCTGATTGTGTTGTGATAGCGCTCTGAAGGGGGAATGACTTAGCACAAAGAGCAAAGGAGAGGGGGACTCAGAGTACCTTGTTTTTGGCGAATATAGCTATTTCAAAATGATAAAAGATAACGTGGTGATCTAAATATGTTATATGTTAGCAGTTAATACCCCAAGTGGAATACCCCCCCTTTAAGAATTTTAGATCAATATTACAGTTTACACTTAACAAAAATGTAAATTAATAATGTTTTATACTAAAATTCCAGAAAAAAAAATCATAACACATCTTAAATTAACACAAACTATAATGATAGTCTTTCTTGTGTATAAACCAAGTAGAGCTTCTCTAGGGATTTGGATGTATTTGCCATTTGAACCAGGTCTATTACAGAAGCCAGCTCCTGCACCCACCTCCCCACCCTCCACCTGTTACACGCACACACCCACAGCACCCATGGGACCTCCGTCAACGATCACCTAATGAATGCACGCGAGTGGAGCAGACACTGGATCGTACAGGTGGTCCATTAGAGCAGTGATCGCCCAAAGCCATGTGATCTGACTGGGCCAGTCTCCAGCGCTGTGCTCAGAAGGGGGACTTTACACAGGGACTTACTGGCAACAATGGGGATGTAAGCCAAATAAAAAATGTAGTGAATGCATGTATTCTTATCTCAAAGTATTAGTAAAAGTAGTACAAGTCAATGTACAATGTGTGTGTTACTTTTGACATTTTATATACACACAGAAGACCTCAAATATATGACGTTTGTAATTATGTAGAAAGAAGAAGAAAAAAAGAAAAAAAACCCTCTTAACTCTATATATTATCCAGCAGATTCTCAATTTAGACATCGTTTGCTTTGTCCAAAAATATTCTGTTTATAATTTTTTTCTTTACTACATAATTACATACATAATTATATACATATATCTTACTTATATATTATACAGTATATACATATATTTGATGTCTTCCATATGTAACTAGTAAACTAGTAAGAACTAGTAAACTAGTAAGAAAAAAAGAAAAAAAATAACTTTGAATGTGTGGGCGTGACCAAACTTGTGAGTGGTGCTGCTTAAACATACAGGGGGTCCTCGGGTTACGACGTTGATCCGTTCTTAAGACGCGTCGTAACCCGAATTTCGTCGTAAACCGGATTTTGCCTTTGATCTTCCAACCAAAGCACCAATAACCTTTCCATCTCAATAATTAGACCACTACACTGCTTGGTTATCACTGCCGCTTTCATAGGAGCAGATCAGAGCCCACATCAGGTACTTCCGCCCACATTGGGCACACACACGAGGCTGTCTTCTTCTCCCTACAACCACAACAGAGCGTATTCTTCCGCCGCGCGCCGTTCGTGTTTGTTTACATCTCTTACCACGCTAAACCGTGTAAGACGGAATGACGCGTAATATATATATATTTTTTTTAATGGGGGCGCGTTCGTAACCACGAAACGTCGTAACCCGAGACCGTCGTAACCCGAGGACCCCCTGTACATTCAAAAGTTTCTTATTTAATAAAGAAAAATATTATAAATAAATAAATAAATAACTTTTGTATGTATATAAATTACAGAAAGTAATAAACATAGAGAAAACGAACAAACAAACAAAAAAAACATTGAAAGAGAGGGTCCAAATCTTTGACTGGTAAATATATGGCTACAATATGGCTATAAAAATGAACAACAATGACAAATGTTTCCACTGCAGAAGACAGATGGTTCAATTTTTTCTTAAGGCATACTGTTGTTGAGTCCTTGGGCAAGACATTCATCAGCCATCTTCTACTCCAGTCACATTAATGTAGCTGGCCGAGATAGGAAGGGCATTCGGCACAGAAATCGGTTGAATCATTGTAAAATGGGCTTGTTTTCGATTTTTGTATTTTTTTTATTCAAAATTTGTGATTTTCGTTTTTTTCTCATAATGTGCTAGTTGAGATCATGAAGAAGCCTCTCCATGTTTCAGATAACAGCATTAGTGACATTAAAAACGTATATATAAATAAATGTTTTATTTCAAATTGGCTTGTTTTTGCAGAAAGAAACGGGGCGTGTATAAACCAACATAATTTTCCCACGCTCGCGCGCCTGCCAGTCCCGTTACGAGGAGCGCTATAGGAGGTTCCCCTGTGAAGAGCTCCTGAATATGTAAGCGGCACTGCAGGACACTAAAGGACATGAAAATGGACTTTTAACTCCTACTTGGACACATGACACGTTCGGGAGACCTTCGGGACAGGTTCGGGACATGTCCATTTCTCCAGAGCTCGTGTACAGAGTGCGATTTAGCTCCGAAACACATGATTTGCGTTTACACGTGGGATACGCCGAAAACACTGCAACACGGAGTGAGTCATAATTATTATCATATTTCTGCATCAAATATAGACTTTAGGACATGTTTAAATACTAATTCAGCTTTCGTGTGGTGATCATCTGTGCTCTGTGCGGGACCTCCATTCACAATGCGGCTAAGCTAATGCTAACGCTAGCATTGAAACAATGCGGTGAGCGCGATCACAAACAGTCTCTTTAGGTTAATTTCCACTCTATTTTTGTTTATATGAAAGCCGAACGTGTTGCCATAGGCTATTTGCCTGGTTTACACCAGGCCATATCACAAGTGGTATATAGTCTGGGAGCCACCTACTAAATATCTCGTGGCGGAGGTGTGGTTTATGATTGCCAACGGCCGTTTATTGGGCGTTACGAATGTCTATCTTTTGGCGTATACGTAGCCCATAACCAATCATGTCAGTTGTCAGTTCAAACTACAAGTTTCCGTTTGTCGCGTAGTACACGTCACCGTCTTTCCACCCCTCCCCGCTCTCTGATTGGCTCCCAAAATCAGGAGAGCTCGCTTAGCCAGGCTGTCTTTCAGATCGGAACAAACGAAAGCAGCCTGGGATTTCCCAGGTTAATAAGGCTATAGCGGTAGAGTAATACTTTATTTTGATTAAATTTGACCCGTTTCGGCACTTTTGTAACTTTTTTTTTGACTCTGCGCTTATTTAGCCATGCGGTTTTGAATGGAAGTTCTGATGGGATATATATATATATATATATATATACAGTGCCGTGAAAAAGTATTTGCCCCCTTCCTGATTTCTGTGTTTTTTGCATATTTATCACTCAAAACATTGTCAGATCATCAAACCAATTTTAATATCACACAGAAACAACCCAAGGAAAGACAAAATTCAGTTTTTGAATGATGATTCCATTTATTAGTGCACAAAAAAAATCTAAACCTATCTGGCCCTATGTGAAAAAGTAATTGCCCCCTTAATCTAATAGCCAGTTGAGCCTCCTTTGACAGCAATAACTGTAACCAAACGTTTGCGATAATTGGTGATGAGTCTTTCACACCGCTGGGGAGGGATTTTGGCCCACTCTTCTATGCAGAATTGTTTCAATTCTGCCATATTGGAGGGTTTTCTTGTATGAACTGCCCGTTTAAGGTCACACCACAGCATCTCAATCGGATTTAAATCCGGACTTTGACTTGGCCACTCCAAAACCTTAATTTTGTTTTCTTTGAGCCATTCAGAGGTGGACTTGCTGGTGTGTTTTGGATCATTGTCCTGTTGCATGATCCAAGAGCGCTTGAGTTTGAGGGCACGAACTGATGGCCGGACATTCTCCTTCAGGATCTTCTGGTAAACAGCAGAATTCATTTTTCCGTCAATCACAGCAAGTTGTCCTGGTCCTGAGGCAGCAAAGCAGGCCCAGACCATCACACTGCCACCACCATGCTTTACTGTGGGCACCATGTTCTTTTTATCAAATGCTGTGCCATTTTTACGCCAGATGAAACGGGCTGCAGACCTTCCAAAAAGTTCAATTTTAGACTCATCGGTCCACAAAATGTTTCTCCAAAAGTCTTGAGGGTCATCAAGGTGCTTTTTGGCAAAGGTGAGACGAGCCTTTGTGTTCTTTTGTGAAAGCAGTGGTTTTCTCCTGGGAACTCTTCCATGGATGCCATTTTTGGCCAGTGTTTTTCTAATGGTGGAGTCATGAACACTGACCTTAACTGAGGCCAACGAGGCCTGTAGTTCTTTCGATGTGCGTCTAGGTTCTTTTGTGACTTCCTGAATGAGCCGTCGTCGCACTCTTGGAGTAATCTTAGTTGGTCGACCACTCCTGGGAAGGGTTGCAACTGTTCCCAGTTTCCTCCATTTTTGAATAATGGCTCTGACAGTGGTTCGCTGGAGCCCCAGAGCTTTGGGAATGGCTTTGTAACCTTTTCCTGAATTATAGACTTCTATCACTTTTTTTCTCATTTGTTCTTGAATTTCTTTGGATCGTGGCATGATGTGTTTGTTCTTGAGATGTTGTAGCCAACTTCACTTTGTTTGACAGGAACTATTTAAGTGATTTCTTGATTCAACACAGGTGGTGACAATCAGGTGTGGGTGTGGCATGTAGAACTGAACTAAGTTTTCTCAAAACTGTGGTTAGTCACAGTTAGTTTGTGATTTAACAAGGGGGGGCAATTACTTTTTCACATAGGGCCAGATAGGTTTAGATTTTTTTTGTGCACTAATAAATGGAATCATCATTCAAAAACTGAATTTTGTCTTTCCTTGGGTTGTTTCTGTGTGATATTAAAATTGGTTTGATGATCTGACAATGTTTTGAGTGATAAATATGCAAAAAACACAGAAATCAGGAAGGGGGCAAATACTTTTTCACGGCACTGTATATATAAATATGTGCTCCTCACCTTCCACGGTGGTTGGTCTCTCACTCTAATCCAGCTCGGGTCCTCTATCAGAGGCCTGGGAGCTTGAGAGTTCTGCGCAGTATCTCTGCTGTTCCTAGTACTGCACTTTTCTGAACTGAGATGTCTGATATTCTGGCATCTGTTGTAGCCCTCCTCCCAGTTTGGAGGTTACAGCCCCGAGTGCTCCGATCACCGGCTGCTTAGCTCATCTGATAAGTCACTGGACTTTGACACGAGGGACCTGGGTTCAAATCTCCCTCCCCCCAAGGGGCAATGAGCAAGTCAGTGTGGGTCCTTGGGCAAGACACTTCACGGTACAGCCCACCTCATACAATGATGAGAGACAATGAAACTTACGATATGCCGGCTCAGACGTCGCCCGGCCAAACAAGGACTGCGTCAGGTGCTGGGGAACCAGAGCACCTTGATGAAAAATGGGCTACTGGAACAAGACGGAAATGTGCGAGATGCGAGAACGAGGCTCTGTTGGAATGCTACTACTCCAGTAACCCTAGGGTTAGAGGGGTTAGGGTCAAAGGGGTTTCATGAACAGGATGTGGGATATATATATACACAATACATTGTATAATACGTGCAGTACGAAATCGACATGCTATATATATACTATGCTATATTAATACGAAATTCATTTGAGCAGTTTTACCTCCTGTGAAATACCCCTTAAATACCTGTACCTTGGTATTTTATTACATATTTTATTACTTTTTTTAATTATATTGGTTACTTTGCTATGCTATTAGTACTTCCTGACTATAAGTAAATTTTGTAGTAAATTTTGACTTAATATATTATCCTGTGTATTATTAAATTATTGAATGATTCTGACCTGCCTGGACATTAACACCACACCACAGTGATAGTCAGTGGGGGAGGGCTTAGCTTAATGTCATGCAAATTAGGCAAGGAGGGCTGAAGAGAGGAAAGTTCACGAGCTTTTTTCAGGGCTTTCGAAAATCTGCTGTGCCTGCTTTCAAATAGCGACAACTTCTTCAAATATGGTCAGATTTTCATGTGTAAAACATCATTGGAAAGCTTAGATTCTGTACTTTCAGAATCTGCGGATAACTCAAAACGCCTCCGGGATCATATGTGTCCTATTTGGGCATGGTGGGACACATATGTTCTAATGTTGTTTCCTCATCAGAAACATACCCGGAGTTGTGTTTTGTTTCATTCACATATTTTTTGACGAGGTAACAACATTACCTACCTATGACCTTTAAATCTTTATAGTTATTTATCTCAAGTTTAATTGTACATTCTTATTCTCCAACTTGAATTTATGTTGAAACACTGTAATTTCCCCATTGTTTTGCAAATAAATGTTTATCTTATCTTATTCTGAAGGCAATACAACAGCGAGCCCCCATTTGGAACCGAAGTTAAGATGTTTGGTGAATAAAAATGCCTCTCGGGTATTATGATTCATTGTGAAGTCCATGGCATGAAATCCACTGAATATTTTTTGGTGCGTGCCTGTGGTTTTTACAGCAACACCCCTCAGATTCATGAGGGTTTGCCAAAGGAAAACAAAATAAAAATGCAATTAATTTCCACTGAGATGCAATCACCAGAGATGTGGTAATTGCAAGCTGCCCTGATGTGTTCTCTGACTCTGGCTTTGTGCTCAAATATGTTTTCAGGACTTGCTGGAAGCCATTCTGAGCCAGAGGTGGGTAGAGTAATCAAAAACTGCACTCAAGTAAAAGTAATGTTACTTCAAAATAATATTACTCAAGTGCATGTGTAACTTTTCTTGTGAAGGGTCTGCCACCTGCTCGTTTCCTTGGAGATATTGCTGATTTGTCTTGAGTACGGAAATAAACTTGGTAATTACAGTGGAGACAAGTTAATGGTCAGGTTTATGGAGAAGCAAGCCTGCACACAATAAGAACTTATGTTTTTCAAGATGCGTGAAAAGTCCCTCAGTCGTCCAGGTAGAATCCATGATAAAAGGAGAAGTTCAATTTGTTAACTGGACAAAGTTTGTTTGGTTGAAAACGTTTCGCCGCTCATCCGAGAGGCTTCGTCAGCTCTGGCCCTCATGCTGGTTTGAGAGGGGAGTTAAAGAGGCTATTTTTGTCAAAAAAGAGAATCCATCGCTAAACAGAAATGGGGGCGTTAGACACAACTTGTCTCCCATCTATAATTTGATTCTCAAACAAAGAATCATTAGGACAGACAAGCCATTGCAGAGGGGTGGAGAGGGTTGTTGTCTTGAATAGGGAATTGGACGCCAGAGAAATTTGAAATACAAAGAGACAGATTAGTTGATAGTTTCAGAGCTATTTCAGTGTAGTGAGCGCCGCCTAGGGCTTATAGATATGCTAATACAAGACGCCAGAGGAATTCGTAAAACAAAAGAGAGTAGCTGGGATAGGTTCAGAGCTTTGTTCAGGGTAGTTAACTCCTCCCTTGCAGCTAGATATAAACAGGGTCTAACCAGCATGAGGGCCAGAGCTGACGAAGCCTCTCGGATGAGCGGCGAAACGTTTTCAACCAAACAAACTTTGTCCAGTTGACAAATTGAACTTCTCCTTTTATCACAGTTTTTCAAGATATTTTTCAGCTGTTAAACGCCTTTAATTAAATAAATGCAAACGTTTAATGCCGTACTGTGGAACATCCCATGCAAATAAATGACACCATGGAGACAAGCAAGTAGCAGACCCTCCACCTTAGAATTTACAGCGCACCTTTAATCTAAAGCACTTTGATTGCTTTGAAGGTGTTAAAGTGCTATATAAAATGTAACAATTTAAGTGGTGATCCAAGAAATTACTCAAGCAACAGTATTTGTGGAAATGACTACTCAAGTAACAGCAATTTAAAGAGTGACTATTGGGATATGCCGTCTTATAACTGGAAGTTAATATAATTGGAAGGATGCGTGAAAAGTCCCTCAGTCGTCCAGGTAGAATCCATGATAAAAGGAGAAGTTCAATTTGTCAACTGGACAAAGTTTGGACAAAGACAAACTTTGTCCAGTTGACAAATTGAACTTCTCCTTTTATCATAATTGGAAGGACAAAACATTGAATAAAGCAGAGAATGTGGTATGTTAATACGATAGACACAAATTAAAATAACCAAATCAGATCTGAAGGAGCTGTGCAAGAAACACAAATGCTGAAATAATTTCATATTGTCAACATAACGATTTTGTCTCTTGTAGACTTAGTCACAGTGGGAAGAGTAACCACATAAGTAAGTAAGTAAGTAAGTAAGTAAGTAAGTAAGTAAGTAAGTAAGTAAGTAAGTAAGTACAAAGGTGTATTGTTACTTCAATCAAATTATAACTCAAGTATACTGGTAGAAAACTACTCTGAAAAGTACAATTTCTGTTGATAGCATTACTTCATCCATGTAGTTTTCTGACAGTCTTTCACCAACAAATCATCAACTCCAAAAAGCGTCAGTATGGCAGCACGACTGGTCCAAAAGAGATGAGAGTGAGAGGGGATACAGATGGTCCCGCTCCACACATCACTGCCACAATTGAGCTGTCAACAAGATGAATTATGGCGGTATATAAAAACAATTAATACAACAGGCCTATAACATCAAGGCAATTACAATTCATAATAATATTATGTGTAACATAAGAGTAATGCAATGAGTGATGCTGTAGACAAGTATTAACCTCTGCGGTAAGTGGATACTAGCATGGAAAAATCAATGGTTCTTTAAGGAGCTATAAAGTCCCAGAAGATAATTGGACCACTGAAATGAAGTACAAGATGTTTTATTATTACCATTGCCATTTATGTGGCTCCCAGTAATAGCAATAATATCATGGCCATATTTATACAGCACTTTTCTAACTACCTATCATTCTTTCTTTTTTCATGTAATCCTTTATTTTGAATACTGCAGACACAAGAAAAAATACATACATGAATTATATATTAGGTAATCATGTGTGCAAGAAGAAATGGGAAGAACCATCCACTTATTATAAGTTACATTTGATTCTTCTTTCTGTGTATGTTAGGGTGCATCAAAAAACACATTTCTTGAATTTTGATATGACTGGGTGCTAAAAGTGTTCAGATATATGTAGAAACAACACATGCAAAATATTTTTCCAATACATGATGGTTTAGGGGTCCCATCGCACATCTGTTTTTGAGGTGATCTTTCTGTTTTTGTCTTTAACTTCTTGGGTTCTTTTTCAAAGTTCAAAGTTCAAAGTTCAAAGTCAGCTTTATTGTCAAAAACCATATGTACAGGATGCACACACAGGATTTGAAATTGCAGCGCCCCCTAGACCCACACTGAACATAAAACATCTGATAAACAAGACAATAAATACCATGACTAAAACATCACATATAGCAAAAAGACAATTTTAAATAATAAAATAAATACATAATAAATACGTGAAAAGTCCCTCAGTCGTCCAGGTAGAATCCATGATCAAAGGAGAAGTTCAATTTGTCAACTGGACAAAGTTTGTTTGGTTGAAAACGTTTCGCCGCTCATCCGAGAGGCTTCGTCAGCTCTGGTTATTGTACTGGTTAGACCCTGCTTATATCTAGCTGCCGGGAGGCATAATAAATAATAAATAATAATAATATAATAATAATAATAATAATAATAATAATAATAATAATAATAATAATAATATATATAATAATAACATAATAAATAATATAATAAAATACTTTTTAAAAGACAGTACAGTAACATGTATTTACCTTATTGACCTGCCAGGTCCATCAGGCTGACCACGCCTACAGGAGGTAACAACAGCTGATATACGACACGTCAACACCAACACTGGTGACAGGTCTGAAGATGCTTGCTGCTAACAGCCTAAAAATGTCAACAAGGTAAATACACACTGGGAAAAATGGCATTGTTTCCGGGGGTGTTTGTAGTCGTATATCCCAGGATATTCACAATATCTGTAGATATTCGGATTGACACGCTCCGGATACGTTGGTGTCAGTTCTCGTATACGGAGCATTTCCTAACTCCGGAATGGTACTGTGTCGACACGCTACATATCCGGTTCTCCGGATACTTACTGGATATCGTCCGTGTTTCACGTATTCACTGTTGGTATATCTCCGAATACGTCACGTTCTGGTACTGTGCTCACCTCCGGATATGTCAGGATACTCAAGCTAGCATTCACTCGGGAGCTTTATTTTTCAAGCATTTATAGGCTACTGTATCGTGAAACCCATAGCCTTATGACCATGCAACATTTTATACATTTATATACCATTTATATACCAATGTTTTACAGTGTACTACTGACTAGGCGGCTGGTAACTCGGTTAATATTTTAATTATATGCCTTAGTTATTTTAAAATAGCACAGACATTGACCAAAATGACAAACAGATTAGCATTACTAAAAACTCATCACAATTACTTTGAAAAAGCTAAGTCTACACAGCTGACAACTTTAGAGGTCATGGAAAAATGTAACCAATTTAAAGTATTTTTTTTTTAACTCAAAATACATTAACAAGTACTGTTTTACTTTTACTCAAGTAGATTTTTAGATGGGTACTTTTAATTCAGTAGGCTTTAAGCAAGTAAAGATACTTAAATCACATTTTTTCAGCATTTTTCCACCTCTGCCAATGTCACAATACAATTTATGCAACAGACAAGAACGTTTGATAAAGTTGTGTTTGATAAAGTTGTCTTTATTAATTAACCCATTTAGACCTAAAACGCCTGGGAAAAAAGGCCTGAAAATCTTAAGGGTGAGATCCTGAGGTTTTTCCTGGAAATTCAACAATGTCAACGACTATTAAATAAGTGATTTCTCAGCCTCTGAAGCACAGAGACAAAATTCCAAAAGTATTTGAA
Source organism: Paratrypauchen microcephalus (assembly GCA_036785185.1). Lineage (NCBI taxonomy): Eukaryota > Metazoa > Chordata > Actinopteri > Gobiiformes > Gobiidae > Paratrypauchen > Paratrypauchen microcephalus. The sequence continues at coordinate 11,142,064 of JAVJIX010000016.1, read as the reverse complement.
AGCTTACACTTGTGGGTTTCATGAGAACTGTGTCTTATTATTCTACACCTTAAGAAAAAAATATAAAATAATCCAGAAACACAATAATATGGAAAAAATAAAAGAAAACAGTCATAACATGTACAGTGCACAATATTTTCAAGTTTTAAGAAATAAAGAACAGCTCTTATTCAGGTCAAACTGTAAAAAATAAAGTGTCCCAAGGCCATAAGGCAGTAAGATGAAGTGCACTACATACTGAACAGGTTACATCCCTTACATATACCAGCGATAGTGCTTGCCAAAACACTCAATGTGCAGAGGTAGTTTGCACTGTTTGCATCCAAAGACTGTTGGCCCACCTACTTTCTCGTTCTCTGGGACCAGTTGACAGTCATATATCTTTCCACAGTCATGTTGTGGAGGTGGTGTGGCTACTATGGCCCCCAAACGTCCTACAGTCGGGTGGAGGAGGAAGAGAAGATGGAGAAGGAGGAGAGGTCACAGGAACAGCCCTTGTTGTCATTGGTGTGACAAGTTCCTCCAGCCAGTTCTTGTACCCTCTGTACTTTCTGCTGAAGGCAGGTCTTGCAGCGATGTATGCATTGTGGCAGGACACAGACAAGAAGAAAAACACTCGCCTCCACCACTTCTTCGTTCGATGCTGGAACCCATAGTAGCCAACCATTTGATCAAGCAGATCGACGCCTGGAACACACAGCACACATTACACACTCACAAGGCAACAGTGGAAATAAACATAATAAATAATTATACAGTCACATATTTTGCCATAAAACCAAAAAGGCAAACAAACCTTTCATATTTTTTTGATAATCTGCAAGGCAAGCTGGCACTTCCACCTGTTGCTGGATGGCTCCGTTGCCTTCGATTGGCTGAAAATGCAGAAACAGACACAGGAAAGTCACCTTGGATGAAAGTATAATATAAAACAGCATAATTTACATTGTACTGTGGCTTTGTGAGATATTCGGTCTATTGTAAATAAGATGGCACCGCAAACTATGTGTATGTGATGAATAAAAATATTATGTATTTTTTTAATGTCTACAGGTACTGTAAATTACATTGTTCTCTTGTGTTACAGCTTGTATTTGTATGATGGTATGTATGTACTATTTTTGTATTATATTTGTATGCATGATTATGGTTGAATAAAATTTCAATGCATAATACCAATACCTATCTCATCATTATGCCCAAAGATGTAAACATGAAATGCTACATAATTAGAAAAAATGTAATTTGCAATGATAATATTAATAATCACCGTTTGTTATTACATAATTATCACAATCAATCAGTATTTTAGTTCTTACCTCCATATAGCTTAGAATCTGCCATGGCGTCAGAGAACTGAGTCTTGACGAGATTTTTGGTGTGTCTCCAATAATCTCTCTGTGCAGGCAGAACAAGTAGACCCATGCCGATAGCCCAATAAACGTCTTCATTTCAGGGACAGTTACATTCGACCACTTAAGCGTCTTTGCCCTCGCTGGAGTGTGATCACGTTCGGTCTGTTCATGGTAAATATTTGTCCCTTTAATGAGATGCGCCCAAAGTTCGTCTGTGAAAATGTGATTGAATACCTTTAACTTTAACTCCCGGCGTGCGGTTGAATAGAGTTCTGCTCCTTTCAGATACTGCAGGTCATCGTCATCAAGGAGGTCCTTGGCCACCTGAAGCCGCTGCTTGAAAAGCTACACAGAAGAGGGCAATATTAAGCAACACATTTCAAAAGAATGTAGAATGCAGACCTACCTTAATTTCAATGCTTGCACCCAAATAATAGTTCATGGCAGCCAGGAAGAATTTCACAACCATCAACTGGATTTTTTTTTCTTTGGTCAAGCAGTGATCAAAGATAGTGATGCCAACAAAAAATAAAGGGGAAAAAAGGCACTTGAGTTGATTTACTGTAAAAAGTCCAAAACAATCTTTTATGTGGGCTAATAAAATCACCAATGTGAATCAGCCCTACAGCCTTAATCAGGGTGTGATGCCAGTGTGAGGTGTGTTGGGGGTCGTTTTACCTACCCGGTCACGTCGGCTGTTCATTTTTTTCTTCTTTACTTCATCGGTCCTCCCAGCTAGGTCCATTTTTTGGGGGGCCTTCAGGTGTTCATAGAACCTATTTCAAGCTTCTGCAAGACAGTAAGAAGTAGAGTTAACAGACTTTTGAGTGATTGAGTAGACCTTATTAATCCCCAAAGGGGAAATTATGCCACCTGACCATTCATACAACATATACACACGCAATAGTAAGACAATGACACAAGTTAGTGTAACAGATAAAAAATAAAGAGCTAAAAATAAATAAGTGACATCCCATCATAGAAATACAAAAAGAACCACAACATTAAAATAGTGCTCAGCTATTGTTGAAAAGTCTGATTGCTGCACGAACAAAAGACCTCCTAAATCTAGTGGAGCACCTAGGTAGGAGGAGCCTTTGGCTCCTACCACGTTTAGTGAACATGATGTACAGTGGGTGATCATCCTTACACTTCTCCCTATTCACCTCTCAATCACCCACTCCTTTAAGATTTGCTCCACAGTACTAAAACACACCAGTGATGGACCCTGCTTTCTTTATAAGCATAAGTGTTAGATTGTGTGTATCATGCCTCTCTGAGGTTCATCACAAACTGTAACCCTCGCACACACCACTGTGAACTTTACACACGTGTGGGCTGGCCAGCATTGGAGACTCGTAGGCTCACTCACTGGTATATGTTCATTTATAAGGGTATCCACTGCAGTTCCCCAAGCCCACAGTGAAAGCGCCTCACCCGTGCCTGAATAAGAAAAAATCATTATACAACTGTATGTGGTTAAGACGACCAATATAGAAAGAAACAGTGGATAATGATGTCAGCCTAGTTATGGGACACATACATGAGTCCAGTTTGTGTCCTATTCTCAAAAACACACAATAAAGTGTTACCGCCAACTCCAAAGGGACTTTGTGGTTCTCCTGGGTCATGCGGGAGTGTTGCTGCTGCATCATGGCATCCTGCATGGTCCTCAGTTCCTTTCTCAGGTAATCCACTGAACTGCGAAGGTCACCGATTGCCCTGCAGCATTCAGAAACATTAATTTCAACATCTCATTGTCTTTTGTAATGTTTGCGATTAGCTATATCCATCTTGGGGCAAAAGCAATGACTGATCCGCTTTGTCACACACATGTTTAAAAGGTAGTTTATTTCCAGAATGCATGCTGCTCATTCACAAATGTTACCTTTTCATGAATACTTACCACCACCATCAAATTCTAAGTATTAATTTTGACTGGGAAAGGAAAGAAATCTTTTCCATGTCTGTCATTTTGAATTTCCAGTAATAGACATTTTTTAATCTGCAGAACTACTTTGGTCATACTAGTAACTATAATTTTATGTATTACTTACTTGGTCATACCAGTAAGTATAATTTTATTACTTATTTACTTTGACTAAATAGTCATGAAAAGATTTTGGAAATAAGCAGCACAGTTGCAATGTACTTACCTACTCTGGCCACAATCCTACATATTACCTTCAAGTCTCCTGGCGGCTCTAAAACCCACCCAATTTCACAAAGCCCCCAGTTGGTTTGTATGGTAATGGACTAAGAAATAGCGTATTTTTACCCACAGATTATTACGCTAAACACTTGGGTGGGAAGCCTATGTAGGCTAGCTGCTACACAAAGATAGATCGCAGTGTCACGCTAGCTAGAAGGCTACATTTAGCTAGCAGATTACTCTCCATTTTTACACAAGTGGGATTTTGAAATTCATCCCCTGCGTATGTCGAAAATCAGACATCGACGCCGTTACATGTTATACATTCATATTACTGATGATACATTATGTCCCAATCATTCCATCAACCAGCTTGTCATTCCACGTTATCAACGAATGGCAGGCTAACTGTGTAGCTAACGCCAAACATTCACCCGCCAAATAGCAATTCTGATATTTCAACTTACCTTAAAATATCTCTGATAGTGGGATTGTTCACCTCCCCATCAAAACGTGACCGCAAACTTGTCCGCCAGGAGCACGGCTAACATTGCTGCGTTTCCCAATTCAGCGAGTGCGGTTCGGAGTGTGGCGACTCAGTCTGCAGTCGAGGCGCTTACTCGCTCGCTCAGCCCTGAGGGCAGTCCGGGGATCACATGGGCGTGTAGCGAGCTGGCTACAGAGAGACACGAGTGCCAAAATATCTCCGGATACGAACAGATATTGTACCCAGTGAAATCCGGAGTCCAGATACGTCAATATTTTCATGGATTCTCAAGAAATAAGGATATCGTGAAAAACTGGTCCGGATATGTGGCGTGTCATATAAAATATCCAGTCCAAACACGTCCGGATTCTAGCTTATTTTGCCCAGTGTACATGTTACTGTATTGTCTTTAAAAAAGAACCAAAGAAGGTAAAGTACATAAGAAGACAAAGTGAACATCTTTGGGTTCTGTTTTTGTGTTGGGTATGTATTATTACATATTACCATCATATACCATTACCATCATATATGTAGTTGTGTCTTTGTATATTTCAGTCATATTTATAGGTATTATGTGCTAATTAAAGCTATAAAGCTTAACATCAACAGTATTCTAGAGTGGGCAATGTCAGAGTATTGATGTCTCATGTTTATTAAGAGTAGCACTGTAGTTGTTACAGTAAATTAACATTTTAAATATAAATATATTTGCGAGCACAGCTAGCTACTGTGGTAGTGATGTAACAATAAGTTATGGTGAAGATAAGATAAGACTTTATTGATCTCACACAGGAGAAATTCACTTGCCACATTAGCTCCAGGCAGTTTAGTGCGAAAGAAAGTTAGAACAAAAAAGTGCATATAGACAAGATAAGTAATAATAATAATAAGTAAATAAGAATATGAAATTAGACTATGTATAGCTAATATTTGAGGCTTATGCAAGCATGGTTTATCACAATTGAGTGATATTAAGTATGCTAAGATATGATTTTAAACAATATCCTTGAGCTTGAATCCTTTTCATTCTCAGGCACAACACAACCTAGCCCAGGATCCAGCTCTCCTAAGATGCTGCCCTCACCAACTGGTCCTTGCCAGACTCACAGTCCCAGTCTGGTCTTTGGTCTGGACCCCAGCATCACCAGTGAGGAAGTTGCCCAATGGGCAAACAAACAACTTTTACTTTGACAACCCTATAGAACATGTTATTGTATAAAAGTTCACTATACTCAACATTTCCAGGTCAACCTTTTGGCAATTAGACAAAAAATGGCACATTTTGAAATTTCATAAAAGTTCATGTGTTAGATGGCACCCCTAAACCTCAATGGAATTCCTCACAATTTTGCAAAAGTAATTTTTATGTTAATTGGAACAAAATGCAGTACCAGCCAAATTGATATTTTGATGCACCCTAGTGTATGCGCACTAGATAACAGGCTTCTGCTGACTATAAACTATACAATAATGTCAGTACTTCGCTCACATTTCATCCATGTTTACTCTGAAACATTCAAAGACCAGTGAACACATGCATGCACAGGAGACAGGTGAACTGTCTTGTCCAATGATACAGTGGCAATATGCAGAGCTGCCAATAGGTATAGAACAAGCAACTCTCTGGTTAGTGAGCAAATCCGACCAACTGAGCCTGCCTGGGCTGCTAAATCTGGGTATAGCATGTAGTTAGATACTTTTTTTTAAGACTTTGCACTTTTAATGTGCTCAAAGCACTACACTTTGCAACTTATTGATATTTTGCAATGTCATGTTTGGAGGTTAATGCCTGCATGTCTGTGGCAGAATGTTCAGCAGTTATCATGGTGACACAAATCAAAATGGTCTTAAAGTTCAAGACAAAATATAAAATTAATAAAACAAACACATTTTCATGAGCCTGTGATCTGTGTAGAATCCCTCAGTCGTCCAGGAAGAATCTATGACAAAAAGAAAAATACAGTTTCAGTTTACTTCTTCAGTTCTGGGCAGACGCTGGTGGACACTGCCTATATCTGCCTGAAGGGAGCAGCTAACTACAATGAAATGACTCTGAGACTATGGCAAAACGACTGAGGGATTCTTCTCACATACTCTGAGACTACCACGCCATTCCTTTGAGGACAGTGAGGTACAGATCTTGGCCAGAGAAAAGAACTGGTTTGAGAGGGAGGTTAAAGAGGGCTGTTTTTGTCAAAAAAGAGAGTCCTTCCTTGAACAGAAATGGAGGTCTCAGATATCGTCCTTCTCCCATTTATAAATCTATCCTCAAACCTAAATCAAAACAAACAAAGAAAACAATAGGACAGCCAGGTCAGGTCCAGAGGTGTGAAAGCACCCATTATGGTCCTGAATGGTTCTGCTAACCAGGCCCCACACTCCACCCCCACTGCATAAATAATAGGCCTATCTAACTAACAGTGTCCACCAGTGTCTGACCAGAACTGAAGAAGCAGCTTGGATGAGCTGCGAAACGTATTTGACCAAATAAACTTTTGTCCATCTGACAAATTGAATTTCTCCTTTTGCCAAGAGCCTGTGATAAATACAAGTGGGCATGGTAGTATAACTTGTGTAACATAGCTTCAGACAGAGCAGTGCCTCTAGTTAGCTACACCTGCCAGAGAATTTTGATGGCATCAGCTGCAAAGTATCAATAGCCACAGCTGGGGTAGACAGATCATTCAAGGGTCTTGCATAAGGATACAACAACAGAATAGGTCAGAGCAGGAGTCGATCCTTTGACCTTTGGGTTGGGGTATCGATCACTGAATTGATTCATATTCATTGGTGCCTTTGATTCTAGACACATAGATGTTGAGATTGGGAATCTCAGATCATTTCAGTTAGTCTAACATTAAACCAATGGAGATTATAAAATACAAAATACTAAACTAGTGTTCATTCTAAACTATAGTAGAATGATAGATGTATTTACCTGCAGTCAACCCGGAGTTTTTTGGTTTACTTTTTTATATACACTTCTCCAAAAAATTAAAGGGACACTTTGAAAACACATCAGACCTCAGTGTGAAAAAAAAACTGTTGGATAGCTATACAAATTTGAACAGGGCAATGTCTAAGATGCCACCTCTTTTAACGGAAATCCAATTTTCAGGATACAGAGGGCTTCATGTTATTGACACCCTGAAAATCAATGTAAAATAATGATGTGGCAGGCCAGTCCATATTGCTAAAATTTAATTTCTGCAACTCAAAAGGCTTCTCAATCTCTTGTGTCACCCCCATGTGCTTGTATGCATGTTTGACAATGTCGTGGTATGTTCCATGAAACATCGGAAGGCGTCTTGTGGGACGTCCTCCCCGACCTGTGTAAGGTCATCACTGAGCTCCTGTAGAGTCTGAGGAGAAACCTGGAAGCGTCTGATGGGCCCAAACATAATGTCCCAGAGGTTCTATCAGGGTTAAGACAGGTTATCATGAGGGGCATTCAACTGTATCAATCCCTTCATCCTCCAGGTACTGCCTGCAGACTCTTGCCACGTGTGGCCAGGCACTGTTGTGCATCAGGAGGAGCCCAGGACCTACTGCACCAGTGTAGGGTCTGATATTGGGTTCAAGGATTTTATCCCATTACCTAATGGCAGTCAGACTGCCGTTTTCTTCCTGGTAGAAGTCTATGCATCCCTCCATGGATATGCCTCCGCAGACCGTTACTGACCCACCACCAAACTGCTCCTGCTGAAAAATGTTGCAGGCAGCATAGCGTATACTCTTTGTCTTCTCCAGACTCTTTCACATCCAGTGGTGGACTTACCAATTCTGGTGTTGTCTAGCAAATGCCAATCGGGATATGGGTTGAGGACCTTCAATGGCCCCTATTTTGTCCATGGACTTTTGGCACATCTGGCTTATAAATGTATAAATTCAAATTCTCTCCAAACTCTATAGAAAAGAAATATTCCAAAATAAACACCCACCCATACACCCACACATTCTTATGCCAATATTACAAGATAATTGGGCCAAGGACAAAAATATGGTAAATGAGATTCCTCCTCCAGCATAGAATTTTTACTAGGTAGCCTGCTTTAATAAGATGCTTATCACAATCTGAATTTGAGGAAATTGCTGGAGATTTATTTTCACCCTCCTCTCTCTCTCTCCGTCTTTCGTCTGTGCTCTTGATAAAGGATGTTGTTTTAATTAGGCACATTTCCACACTCCAGTAGGAATGACCCATGATTATGTGGAGTGGGTTTTGTCAGCAGTTTAACCAGCCTTCTCTCCCCTTCTCTCCTCTCCCCTCCTCTCCTCTCCCTTCGTCTCCTCAGCCAACCAATCAAAAGAGCTGCATGTTAGGCTGAACTAAATTGGTTAATGGACTAATCTGTGGTTTTCTTTCTCGCCCCTCTCACATTTTAAAATGAGAGAAAATATGTGCATTGTTTTGCATGTTAATGAGGAGTGCTCTGTCCTTCATGGATGTAAGACAAACGCTCACATGTTAAAGTGAGGAAAGATTCTCTAATTTTAACTTAATTTGTTGAGAGTATAACTATTGTAAATATAAATTATAATTTTACATAAAGCAGAAGCAGAATTTGTGAAGAAAACTGGAAAAATGTGTTCAAAATTACAGGAAGGGGAGAGCTTACATATTAACTAGGGAGAATTCTGTCCAAAAGACACATTTTACATGTAAGAAACACATTTTCTAATACTTTAAACACAAAATAAATGTATTTTCTTAAATTTGTATTTGTCAGATGTGTACTTCTGTGTATTAGAGGAGCTTTTCTAGGTAATGATAATGATGATAACGTAGATATATGATGACTGTTTTAGTATGAGTAATCTAACCTCTTATAGGCATTTTAAAACATAGAGTGATGCAATGTAACAGAAATGATGTGCAAAATTACCTGAATTAAAGCTGGATCAGGAGGTTCTGAATTCACTCACTGAGTTGCAGAAGCTGCACTAGCACTGATTCATGATTGGCTGTAAATCAGAGAGAATATTTTTAAACCGACTTGATTTCAGCATTGAAACTGGCAACCCAACTGAGAGGCGCATTCTGCTTCCTGATTCGATAGTCATCCTGAGAACCAACACACCAAATTATAAAATAAACTTCCATCATCATGTCATCATCTTCATCATCATCAGTGAAGTAAAAAAGTAAGTAAGAAAAGTGTCAGTAAAAATTATTTTATTTGATCATGTGCTATACAGTGAACATATTACACATCTTACAGTTTCTTTAAAAATCTGAAACGTATACTAAAACTTAGCATTAACAGTTAGCCACAATGGAATATTGCTGGGTCCATGGAGAGATAAATGTAAATAAATCAGGAAGATAACCCAATACCAATGGGACGTGTGAATTATTAAAGGAAAAGTAACGTTATTTTACAACCTGAGCCTTCTTTCAGTAATAAAACAAGTCGTTTGACTCACCCATATCACGTTCGTGTCATTTGGAGCTGTTTGAAGAAAGTTATGTTGTAGCGTATCCGTTAGCATTTGTATTCGGGGCATTACTTTGCGGTCTCCAAATAACACAAACTTTAGCACTTTTCAAATCATAGAAGCCCGATGTCTTAATGTAAGAAATCGTTTGAAGCAAAAGTGGCCTGTAATCCGAGATTTATCCATAGTTTTCAGCTTTGCGTTTCATGTTTGGGTCCCGGGAGCTGAGAGCACAGTCCGCGCATGCGCACTGGCGTCCTCATCTAATCGAAACTATGGCTAAATCTCGGATTACAGGCCACTTTTGCTTCAAACGAAATCTTTCATTAAGACATCGGGCTTCTATGATTTGAAAAGTGCTAAAGTTTGTGTTATTTGGACACCGCAAAGTAATGCCCCGAGCAAATGATACAGCACCATGTTAACGGATACGGGATCATTACTAGAACAGAACGGCTCAACATAAGTTCTGCGATACTGCTCCAATTGACAGAAAAATGCTATGGGTGAGTAAAACTACTTGTTTTATTGCCGAAAGAAGGCTCAGATTGTAAAAAAAAAATGTTAATTTGCCTTTAAAGGTCTTATATTACATAAAATTGACTTGTGAGCTTTTAGCCATGTTAGAATGCTGTTTCCTCCTCAAAAACATACCTGGGGTTGAGCTTTTTTTCATTCACACATGTTTGAGTAATCCTTTATTAGTCTGTGATGTAGCGGTAGTTTTCAACAGCTCCCCACAACAGCTTTCCCCAATTCCAGGTCTGAAATTACTAAAATGATTCTAGCAAAGGTGTCGTTTTAAAACACAGTGGAGTGCTTCCTGCACCATATGACATCACAAGGTGGAACAGAGTGTTTTCTGTTTGAGGGGTTATGCAGGGTAACAGAAACAAAACACAACTCCAGGTATGTTTAAGATAAAAAAAAACATAAAATAGCATAATATGGGCTTTTTAAAATGACGTCCGCTGAAATAAAACCACCAAGAACGTGTAGTAATAATATCATGTCTGCACAAAAATACCAACACAACACGATTAGACAGAAAAGCTTGACACTTTCATTTTCTCTCTCTGTCTGAAGGGAAGAAAAGAGAGATACAGAGCAAAGCAATTAGACGTGGAATGAGCCTCCATCAGGTGTGCCGAGCTCTGTGATAGCTGGGGCAGGTGTGAGAGGAGAGGGGTGACTGATGAGGGCTTAGAGGGGCTACACAACTGGCCCGGTCCAGACAGGGATTTAGAGCTCCAAGTGTCAGGCTGCTTCCACTCCACCCCAGAGCATGATACCTTAATCCCCCCTGGCCTTTCACTGGTGTCCAGCCAAAGCAGCTGTGCACAGAGCAAATGTAAATGAAGGATCAGAGATGTCAATGAGGAAATGCCACATGTGTGTAGACCTATAGATTCATTAAGGTGTGACTTCATTCCATAGGCTGTGAGGATGTGGAGCAGAGAACTGGAGCTAAAAGTGAATTAGTGCTACATGCTAATATTTTCTGTTTAGGAAAGTCTACAGTTAATGACATCTGCACTAACTTGATTTTTTATGTTGATGTAGTATTGTCTCTTTATAAAGTTCTTCTAATATTTTACTTTTTCTGTGCTCCAATAATAATAATAAATATAGCTGCAAGCATCAATGTGGGGCCAAGCACCGAAGGTGCATGTAGGCCTCAGCATGTATATTAAAACAGAGTCTGACAGGGTCTGACAGGGTTTAACAGGGTCTAACAGGGTTTAACAGGGTCTAACAGGGTTTACCAGGGTCTAACAGGGTTTAACAGGGTCTAACAGGGTCTGTTAGCCAGGCTTCCCAGGCTCCCAGGCTTCCTATGAAGTCTGACAGAGTCTGACAGAGCCTGACAGGGTCTGACAGGGTCTAACAAGGTCTAACAGGGTTTGACAGGGTCTAACAAGGTTTAACAGATCAAAGGTACATTTCTGCGTAGCAATGCAGAAAATTCCTGAAAATTCCTGTAATTTTGACCTGCTGGTGCCACTAGACAGTTGGGGGTGGGGGCCTATAAATTGCTGTGGGTAATGAGAAGACTGGCTGGAATGTGCATGCAAAATTTCACAACTTTTTACCAGACGGTTCTAGGGGTTGCCATAGACTCCCATGGTCAGAGGAATAATGTATAATAATTAGAATCAGTAGAAACACTTTTTTTTAAATCTTTTAATATTACAAGGTACACAATAATACACACTTCAGGTACATAATAGTACATATTTCATCACCACAATAACATTCACAAAGCACTCAGAAGACACATCGGGGGATGCGGGTACGGGAATAAACACCACTGGGCACAAGGGCTAAGAGAAACAGGGGGAATGTAGAGGACCAAAGGGATGAAGAAAGGGGCCTGGGGGAGAGCAAAAGTGATGCAGTGCAAACACATTTTTGTGTTTCCTCTGCCATCGGATGGCCAGTCTCTTTATCCGGGCTTTCGCCCCGTCCCACCAGTCTATCAGAGAATCATACACTTCAATGTCAGTATCGAAACAGTCGTATAACAGTCGAATGAAGCTGGGATCGTCCAGGGGACCCATCAGACGCGCCTCGGAGTCACGGCGCACTCAGAGGACCTCCGGAGCCTCTTAACGCTTTGTCTAACCTAATCAAGGTCCGTAGAAACACTATGGTCCCTAGCACCTTTGGTGCTTGGCCCCAATAATAATGCATCTGATTTCTATAGGGCTTTTTAAAATACTCAAAGACGATTATATTCACACTCAGTGGTGGTAAACTGACCACCACCAGCACTCACACACCACATTCTTAAACAATGTGGGTGAAGTGTCTTTTCCAAGGACACAAGAGCAGTTTTTGCCACTGGTGCATGCCTGTGGCACCTGGAATTCCCAACGGTCATGCACCCAAGTACTGATCAGGTTTAAAGGGATATGCCACCCCCAGGTCAAATTTGGGCATCTCCCCACAGTCCAGAGACTAAAATAAGTGGTGGAAAGCGTTTTCCTGCTCACCCAGCCATTGTCCGAGTCTGTCAGCACTGACCGCCGCGGTATCTGCAGCTACTCCGCCTTAGACTGGAGTCTAACGTCGCCAGAGAAAGATTTCGGCCAAAAGGAATTAATTTGCTCGATGCGTTTCCCAATTACTTTATGTGTAGTGCGCATTCATATCGAGTGCAAATAAATGTGCAAATCAACACGGAGAGCTTGCCTTGGTCATTTTGGGTGGGAACTATTTTCCAGTGCGTAAGAATACAGCCGTATCACGCACCACGTTGTGCAACAGGGGAACTCCCTTCCTGGTGCGTAACTGGGATTCCCCTGGCAGCGTACTGCGTGATACGGCTGTATTCTTCCGCACTGGAAAATAGTTTCCACCCAAAATGACCAAGGCAAGCTCTCCGTGTTGATTTGCACATTTATTTGCACTCGATATGAATGCGCACTACACACAAAGTAATTGGAAAACGCATCGAGCAAATTAATTCCTTTTGGCCGAAATCTTTCTCTGGCGACGTTAGACTCCAGTCTAAGGCGGAGGAGCACCAGATACCGCGGCGGTCAGTGGCGACAGACTCGGACAATGGCTGGGTGAGCAGGAAAACGCTTTCCACCACTTATTTTAGTCTCTGGACTGTGGGGAGATGCCCAAATTTGACCTGGGGGTGGCATATCCCTTTAAGATCCAAGCCTAATTTGTACATTTTTACATTGAAACTGTTGATCTTTATGTTTCGACATGTGAATTGCCCATCTACTTTAATCTATGCTACATGATGATTTAAACTGAATTATCTAAAAATGTACAACATGATGCATATGAGATCTAATGGATATTTCTGTTCCAGGACTAAACTGGATTAATTGAGGTCTTAACAGGTTTTGAAAATGTACAAATAAGTGAATTTAAGGTGTGATGGCATTACCAAATAAGATCTAAACTTAGTGTTCCATTTGAAACCCACATCACAGTTTGAAAATCAATATTGTTCATAAAGAATTCATTTTCATCCAAATAAACAGATTTCCATAATAACATGTCCCTCTGTAATATGAAGAACCTGCTTTGGCCTCTGGTTTCTTCATGCAGTCAGGATGCCTCCGAGAAGCATTCTTAACCAAGATTAAAATTCAAATTAGATTATTCGAAGTTTCATTTTTAATCATGCATTATTCACAAATGAAATAGCTCTGACGCACCAACCAAACTTACCTGGGGTCCTGGGCTGTCATTATTTATCAAAATGTCATTAAATATGTACTCTAGCCCGAGGAGTGCCTTTAAAATCCCCATCCATTCTCCCTAAGACGCCATGACACTTTTTGTGCTGTGAGGGAGCGCACACAGAGCAGGTGGATCAGATCGCAGATGCATCATGGGAGATAAATGAGGACCTGATCGCTGCTGTAATAATGGACAGCATACAGTATTAGCAGAAAAATGGTAAATGAATGTATAATGAAGATAATGACTGACTATTAGTGACACATAATTGCATAAAGGGGGAAAAGGAATTCTTATGTACTTCTTGATAGATAATGAGAGAAAAAAAGCCATAGATCTGTGCCATGAGCTCCTCCAACTGCCACCTAACACTCATTCAGATATCACTTTCATACTAGGCAAGGGCACGTACTGATCTGAGGGATCCTTTGGGACGTCTTTAAGTTAATGGACAAACGTTTCAATTACTATCAGTCCTATTCAATTCTAATCTATTATGGAGGTTAAAAAATTACCATCTCACACACAAAATGTCTTTTTTATCGGATAGCCAAAACACCTGCACCTCCTGCAAATGGTTTCAAAGGAAAGGCTTCAAAGGCAGTCATCTGGACACTGTTCAAGACTTTTGAACTCCTATCCACAGGTCATTTTGAATCTGATGGTGCCATTATGAGCACAGTACTAGCTAGAATTATATCTTCAACTGAGTATATACCTTAACTGAGCTAGAAGTCCTGTCCTAAAGGGTTTTAATGGTGCAGTGCGCAACTTTTCTGGTGGAGAGTCTGTTACTTGTCTCCATAGAGATGTCATTGTTTTCCCTAAAATGTTACATGGTATGACATTAAAGGTCCCATGGCATGAAATTTTCACTTTCTGAGGTTTTTGAACGTTAATGTGAGCCCCCCTATCCTGTTTAGCCCCCCCCCCCCCCCATGGCTAAAAGTTGCGAAATGTCTAAACTGAGCATTTGCGGTCCTTTTCTGCGTTACACAAAACCAGTGTTCAAACGGACGAGTTTGGACAAGGCACCTTGTTGACGTCAGATCGGCAAATGCAGCTCCAGCCCCTCCCTCTGTCTCCGCTCAGCGTCCCTGTATATCCCGCCCAGAGAGTTTGGACTGTGAATGCGCTACAATGTGAAATGCGTTTTTTTATTTGCCTGGAGGCACGTCCGAGTGTTTCTAGGCTCGGAAGTCCTTTATCTGAGCCTCTGGACCTTTGAACAGCAGTGGTTTAATTTTATTTTATGTGGAAATGTGTTTATTTTTCAATGGAACGCTTGAAATCTCTCCCCCCGTGCAAAAACAAGGAAATGGATCAGCTGAGAGCTACAGCGGAGAGCGGAGACTTTGGCCACGCCCCCACCCTCTATTATTGGCCAGCTTTTTTCTCCTCATTTGCATTCAAGCAACAACTCCCATTATGACCTGTTCTGAGGGAGAAAAAATACTCTTTCTCATCTTATCTCTGTTTCTCATGCACTGAGTGTTGATTTTGAAGAAGGATTCATTTACAGTATTAGAGAACCATTAAGGAACCATATAAAAGCATCAAGAAGTAAGAAGAAGAAGTGACTTTATTGATCTCACACTGGAGAAATTACCATGTCCATGAAGTACCATATCATGGGATCTTTAAACATATCCTTCTAGCATTAATTTCTTATGAGTGTTTCTATTGCTGAAAAATACAGTAATTCTGACTCTCCACATAGTACGTTTATCTGCTGGGTTTAATCTAAACAGCATTTTAGACAACTCAATAACATTTACATTGAGACAAACAAGTAGCGAGTCCTCCACCAGAAAAGCTGTGCAATGTACTTTTAACCTGAAACTATCTTGTGTTTGTTTGCCAGTCAAAAAATGATTTCTTGATCAGAGTCAGAACGTTTTGAATTGGGACAGTGTCTGGTGATCTTTTCTACTAGCCAAATACTAGACTAACTGCCAAAGTTCTTCTCCACAGCATCTCTCCCCAGTCATCAACACTTTGAGCAGAAGAGATGAGCAAAAACATATTTGTATAAGAAACTCAAAAAAGGCAGAGGAGAGCCTAGGAGGCTGTGCTCCTGACTGTCACTCCTTCTCTCTCCTCTTTCATCTCCTATCCCTCCTCTCTCCCCTTCCTCTATCTCCCTTCTATCTCCTCTTCCTCTTCTCTCTCCTCTCTCCATCATCTTTTTCCTCTCCCTCCTCTCTCCTCTCCACTCTCTCCTCTCCCTCCTCTCTTACTTCTCTCTCCCCTCCCTCTCTCTCCCTTCTCTCTCCTCTCTCCATCACCTCTCTCCTTTTTCTCCTCTCTCCTCTTCTCTCTCTCCTCTTTCTTCTCTCTTCACTGCCTCCTCTCTCTCTTCTCTCTCCCCCATCTCTTTCCTCTCCCTCCTCTTCCTCTTCTCTCTCCTCTCTCTCCTCTCCCTATCATCTCTCTCCTTTCCTTCTTCTCTCTCCTCTCGCCATCATCTGTCTCCCTCCTTCTCTTTCCTCTCCCTCCTTTCTCCATCATCTATTTCCTCTCCTTCCTCTCTCCTCTCCTCTCCCTCTCTTACTTCTCTCTCCCCTCCCTCTCTCTCCCTTCTCTCTCCTCTCTCCATCTACTCTCTTCTTTTCCTCCTCTCCCCTCTTCTCTCCTCTTACTTCTCTCTCCACTCCCTCCTCTCTCTCCTCTCCCTCTCCTCTCTCCATCATCTCTGTCCTCTCCTTTCTCCCTCCTCTCCCTCCTCTCAGTGCTGTTGTGTCTGCAGCTCTGAGCCAGTGCAGAGGACATGGGACACAAATAGTGTCCTGGTGAGGAGGTTAGAGGGCCCAGACTGGTCATGGTTGTCTGGGGACTGGCCCCTGATGTAGCAGCCTTCAGTAAACACATGTGAACCCACAGAAAATCAAGGGCCAGGAAGAGGTGAAGAAGAGCGAGGGGAGGCAGGGACAACACAAAAAGAAATGTTCACTGAAGTTATTTAAAGCTGGCAAACTTATTTAAAGGTGATGGATGAAGGATGATAATTATTCCAATATTAGAAGGTGCATTGTGTAACTTTTCTGGCGGAGGGTTTGTCAAATGCCTTTCTCCATGAAGATGTTATTGCTTTGTCTGGAATGTTTCACAGTATGGTATTAAACTTTTCTATCTAGACCAGGGGTGTCAAACTCATTTTGGTCCGGGGGCCGTATCTAACCGACTTTGATCCTAAAGGGGCCGGATCAGAAAACTCATGGCAGATATACCCCAAAAATAGCAGTAAGTCCAAATATTTGTGCAGAGAAACACAAATCTATTACAGAAGTCTTTTTTATTTGACAAACTCTTTCTTTTACAAAATATTAGCCTAGTATTTTCTGTCTTCTGTCTTCTGTCTTCTGCCGTGTCTCGTAGTGGCATTTAAGATTATATTCCTTGAGCACCGCCACTTGTTGCAAACACACCGAGCATACAGGTTTCCCATTCACCTCCTGAACAAATAGGATTTAGTCAATTTTTCTTGGAAAATCCTGCACTCGGCGTGCACTTTTCCGATTTTTGACATTTTGCTGATGAGGGTGTCACGTCAACAGTCAAAACGATGGTCCTTTAAGAGCGTTGGAAAGAGGCGAGTCTCCATTTGTGCTGCTCTGGTGGGAGGGGCCACGCACAGAGGCGCTGGAAACGCTGCTATGCTAAACTGCACAGAAAAGAGGTGCAGAAAATTACCAATATTTGAATAGAAAATCAGCCAAGGGCCAGATTAAAGGTCTTGGAGGGCCGGATCTGGCACCCGGGCCGCATGTTTGACACCCCTGATCTAGACCAAATCAGACCAAGTTAAAGGTAAGATCTGTGGAGAAGCAACCATGCTCACAGTCAGAATGAGCAGTAATTTGAGCAGTAAAACCATCTTTAATTGAATAGCTTTAAGGTAGATCTGTTTATCCCCTAAGCTGTCTGCAGAAATTTCGAGCCATTGTGAAGGCATTGGAGGTCTTGTGAAAGGATTACATCAGAAAGTGGGACAGGTTGAGGTCCTTTTGGAAGGATTTCAACCGAAGGAAACATCTCGACGTTTGGATATCATCACGGGTATGGTGACAGAACTGTGTAAAGCCAACGCAGCGCAGTCTGTGTGCCAAGAGGAACTAATGAGATCTCTCATGAATCTTCATGGCGATATGAAGATGGGGGTCCGGCACCAGAGCTCAGTCTAAATTATTTACCTGGTTCTCTAAAAATGTATTTATAAATTAACCCCCCTGGATTATTATGTCTCCTGTGAAAATCTTGTCTTGGCTCCAATGGTTATCTGTGTTTTGACTTCGCCTCCCTGCATCAACACTTCCAAGGCCACGAACTGTGGTTTGTTATCTGGACTCTACATAAACATGGCACTCACTCTTACACTGTCACTGAAAACAGAAATAATAGTAGAAATTCCCTGTCTTTAGAAAGGTATGACCTCTGCTCTCGGTTCAATCAACTTCATCGATTTCCAATCTGACCCCCCCCACATCCTTCCTTATGTTACCAACAAAAAAGATCACCTTATGTTATATCTCCAATTGTTTTTCTGTCATTACGTGTTGTTAAATTGTCACTGATTGTATTGCATCTTTTTCTACTCTGCAACCAAGTTGGCGCCGCGAATGGCAGCCCTGGTGCTCGGAGTGTCTGTCCGCTCTAGGTATCGAAGCAAGTTCCTAATGTTGTGAACCTGTTCACTCATATGGCAATAAAAACCTTCCTGATTCCTGATTCCTGATTTAATGTCATACTGTGGAACATTTCAGGCAGAGCAATGATATCCATAGAAACAAGCAGCTGACAGTCCAACAGAAAAGTTACACAATGCACTTTTAAGTATTTAGAGATGAATCACGGTTTATGGTCATGTTTTTGAGCCAGTCTGCCTTTATCATTCCCAGTTTCAGTGAAAAGACTAGTTGAACTAGAAAAACAATTGGTTAGCTGGTTCACTGTGGCAACCCCTGATTGTGCCTAGTCATTTCAATCATTGTGGATGTTAAAGTTTTGTTGTGTTAATGTACTGAAAGCATAGGCAGTGTGAGGCAGCCAGAGGTCATAAAGGCTCAAATCCTGATGGCCTGTTTTATGTGCAATACTGCCTTTTCAGCTTTACTTATTGATCTCTTGCACTTAAACATATTGACAGAGCGTGACAGAGCATTGATGGATGCAAAACAAATGAGGCTATTTAAGGTGGTTAAACAGACAACACGGTAACAGTGGCTCAGTAGGTTATACAGAGAGGAATTAAAGCATTATGTTGCTAAAGGTGTACTGTGTAACTTTTCTGATGAAGGCTCCGCTACCTGGTTGTTTCCATGGAGATGTGTTTGCTTTGCCTGGAATATTTCTCAGTATTTCTGAGCTATAAACCCACCTGTAATTGCATAAATGTAAGGTAGTGCTGTTTAATGTCATACTGTGGAACATTCCAGACAGAGCAATGGCATATTCACAGAAAAAAGCAGACCCACAACCAAAAATTAGATGTGTTTTATAGCTCAAAAATACCTTGAAAATCAGGCAGAAATCTCACCATGGGCAGGATCATCTCTCCACAGATCTGACCTGTAACTTAAAGGAGAATTAACGTTTTTTACAATCTGAGCCTTAGTTGCACTTTGGTGTCATTTGGAGCACTTCCAGAGATGTTTCAGATTTGTGATCTCTGTAACGTGAGTTCTCGGGGCACATGTTTGCGGTCTCCAAATAACACAAACTTTAGCACTTTTCAAATCATGGAAGCTCGATGTCTTAGTCTATGCTTTCGTTTGAGTCAAAAGTGGCCTGTAATCTGAGATTTATCCATAGTTTCGAGTAGATGAGGAGGCCAGTGCGCATGTGCGGAGTCACATCTTATTTCACTCTCAGCTCCCGGGACCCAAACATGAAACGCAAAGCTGTAAATTATGGATAAATCTCGGATTACAGGCCACTTTTGACTCAAACGAAAGCGTAGACTAAGACATTGAGCTTCTATGATTTGAAAAGCGCTAAAGTTTGTGTTATTTGGAGACCGCTCGGGGCATATATTATATCCCCCGAGAACTCGCGCTACGGATATCGCAAATCTAAAACATCTCTGGAAGTGCTCCATATGACACCAAAGTGCTATGGGTGAGTAAAACAACTTGTTTTATTACCGAAATAAGGCTCAGATTGTAAAAAACGTTAATTCTCCTTTAACCAGACATTACCTGCTTGTCTCTGGGGAGGTAGAATACTATAGTACATTCCATACACAGGAATAACATCTCCATGGGGACAAGCTATAGTTGCGGACCCTCCACTGGAAAAGTTACTCAGTGCATCTTTAGGTTCAAGACACTTCAAATTGACTGCTTACTCACATTCAAAATATACACCTACGTAGTGTGAGTAAACTTCCAAATTTGACCTGAACTAGACAGCTTCTGGTTAAGTGGTAAATGTTCTGTTCAAATAGTTCCAGAGTCCTAGCATAGATGTACAAGCTCTATTTCATATGATAATTGTGCATCTGTGAGGTGAAAAGACTGAATGAGAATACGAAACAAGTATGAGCCTATTATTTTACACTGTTCTTTGTTCCAAAAAGCCATGTGAACTGTAATGGCCTTTAGAAAGGCTCATTTTAATTAAAAGACGACTCCCCAGTGGCATGGTAACTGTGGTTGCCGGGGTCCAAGGTTAGTAGCACGAGTACCTCCAAATAATGGAAGCTAAGAGGGAGGCATACACTACATTTAATTCTATCATTAGTAGATGTTGTGCATGGGAGGTTAAGGCCCATTTTCCGAAACTGATTTTAATCACGTTTTAAAGTTGTAATGTTCTTTCACTGCAAAATGCTATAATATACTGTAAAAGTAATGCCAGTATACAGCAGCTATAGTGATGGGACTTTCGGCTCTTTAATGGGAATCAGATCTTTGGGAATAGTTTGTTTAAAAAAGCTGTTTCTATTGAAAAAAAAAAAAAAAAACAGCTATTGATTACATTGTACTTTGCTGTGAAATATCCAAAATGTAAATTCACAAATGTTGAACCTGGCATTTTATATACTCACATTAAATTTTATACCAAATAAGTCCTGGATGTATTGTCCAACCACATAAATTAATCATTTATATCTGGATATTTGGGCAGTCAGCACCATAAAACACATACAACAGGTGGATACGGAAGAAGTGAAAGCTAAAAAACTGATTTAATACTGAAAAATGTGTAACCAGCAAGTCTCTTCTACATTCTGTTTGAATGCGGAAGAGTCTGGAATCCTACCATAGAGAGTGCAAAACCTGTGTGCAAAGACGACAATTTGTATCACATGTCTCTCTAATGCAGAAGATCTACTTCCAAAATTCTCCCTGTATGAAGCATGCGTCTCCCTGATTGGTTAATCCACTTGTCAGTCATGCCCTCTGAAATCGGGAAAACAGGATATAGTATTCCTTCATTTGCAGTTTGTTTATGTAGCATATGTAGCAACCTGCGTGAAGTTGGCCCCCCATCAAACGCACACCTACACAAAAATTATGTCAATCGTTTGTGCTTCGTTTGTGCTGTTTTGTGCTGCAAAAAGTTTCGTTTGTGCTGCTTTAGTTTTTGAGATATTAACGATTCTTTTATAGGTCAAATTGGGGTCAGCCAGCCCCCCACGAAGCTTAAAGGGACAGTGTGTAAGATTTTTACCTGTTAATTACTGAAATTGAAGATACCCATTCAAAAATACATTGTTTTCCAAGCCTTTTCACTTCCATCATGAAATCAAAGTATTCTTTTGGACTTAGATATAGTCACATAAAAGGGGGATCTTCCCCATACAGAGGCAGCCATTTTGAATACGAGAGCCGCAGAAGGACATTTGGGCTCATCCTTCGCCTCGGCTCCTGCTAGCAGCTGCTCAGCCGCGCTGCATGAGGGAGCGGAGGAGCGAAGGAGAGAAGGGGAAGGGGAGGGGGGAGCCTCGTGTAAACAAGCACGCTGCTGTATCACACTCGTAATGGATCTAAGACGTATTTTGGACTAAATTGTTTTACTGGATTTTATTCGCTGGATCCTTATGGACAGATTGAGGCCAAGTTTATGGTGAAATACAGAGTTTGACCTGTGCAGAGCCTTCAAAGGTAAGCTAAGTAACAAACCTCGTTTTGTGCTTTTCTGTATAAAAGCCCCATGTGCTCGGGGAGTGATTGTTTTGCAGGGAAATGAATTGCATAGTCAAAAAGAGGAGACTGTAAGGTTTCATTTGATGTGTAGATTGTCATGAATCATGATCGGGATTGTGTGTTTTCATGCGAAAAGAAAAAAAAAAAAGTGAACGGGGAACCGCGTTTTATGTATACAGCGGTGCGCGGTTCGTGCGCGGGCACGCGAGCTGTCGGCGCTACGGCGCGCCCGGGTGACCCTCGAGGTCTGCCATAGCCAAAAGAGGAAGTGCATGGTACCTACACCACCTATGCGCCACGAATCCTACACACTGTACCTTTAAAAATGCTCTAAAATGGCCCAAAATGGTGTCAGTTGTTTGTGCTTCATTTGTGCTGTTTTGTGCTGCAAAAAATTTATTTTGTGCTGCTTTAGTTTTTGAGGGGGGGCTGGCTGACCCCAATTTGACCTATAAAAGAATCATTAACATCTCAATAACTAAAGCAGCACAAACGAAACGTTTTGCAGCACAAAACAGCACAAACGAAGCACAAACAATTGACATAGTTTTTGTGTAGGTATGCGTTTGATGGGGGGCCAACTTCACGCGGTTATGTAGCAACAACAACAAACACACGCACACACACACACACACACACACACACACACACACACACACACACACACACACACACACACACACACACACAGTACTGCAGAAAATACCTAGTGAAGGATATCCAGTGTAGTTTTATAAGCTTGAATAATACATAATAGAAGCCCTTTAAACAGTGTTAACGGGATGCAAAATCTGTGCTAAATCACAAGGTCATGTCGTTAGAATACAGCCCGTTAGAGCAGCTCTGTTAAAATGCCATCTGAATGTTTATGAACCAAGTCAAGACAAGATTAGTATTCTTCTGAGTCTCCGATGAGGCCAAGTGGACGTGGAAGCCTGCATGGTCATTCTGCACACCCCAGCTCTGAGACACTTATTATTTTGTGCCATTACTGGGAAACTGAGAGTGAATGGAGGTTTAATTGGTCCTTTAATTGGACTGTAAATCCAAGTGGTAACCCAAGCTTCATTGCAGGAGCACATGATCGTTCAAGGACTTCTTTGTGTGGGACAGATTGAGAGACAGGCACAAAAAGGACTCACGGTACTCAGAGTTTTATCCTTCCTGAAAACTACTCCACAGTCAAAACCACCATCACCGGCCCTCAGGAGAGACTTAAGCCTGCATCATTTCCTCCACATGAGATGGTTTTGTGGGTTCCTCTGGTATTTCAATTACTCCAGTCTGGCAACTAGAGTGTAATAGCGTTTAGTTTCAAGAAATAAAAATGAGCCAACATGAAATAAGAAATGTGTGTATGCTTTAATAATATATTCTAGGAGCTTCAGAATACACTATGTTATGTGTATTACTGTGAGGACTTTGTGACCTTTGCAGGAGTGATAGATTAAGACCAAATTACTCATTTTGTGTTGAAAATAAATAAGATCTTGCAATAGAATCAGTGCATTAGATTAGGTCTCTTTTTCTGTGTTGAGATGTGTAACTAAACAGTGTAACTTAACTGACTTAAAAAGAGTGAATGTTTAGCAGATTGTACAGATAGATGTGATTTCCATTGTCAGATTTTACACTAGTCAAAGTCGAAGTGGAGCTCTGAAGTGGAGCTCCCAGATCCAGCCACGGGCCCATCCATCTGCTCCGTCAAGAGTCACTCTCATCTCATCAGTCCATAAAACCTTTGAAAAATCTGTCTTCAGATATTTCTTGGCCCTGTCTAGTCTGGTTAACACCTGACCATATCACAAGTGAGATATGGGTCTGGAAACTCGCTTCGAAAAATCCCGTAGCGGAGGTGTGGTTAGCGATTGCCAACGGCCGTTTATTGGGCGTTATGAATGTCTATCATTGAGCGTATACGTAAGTCCACAGCCAATCATGTCAGTTGTCAGTTCAAACTACAAGCTTCCGTTTATCATGTAGTACGCGTCACCGTCTTGCCACACCTCCCCCGCTCTCTGATTGGGGCCCTAAATCTGGGACTCTCGCTTGGACGAGTTTCCAGGCCGCCTTCCAGTTTGAAACGAACGGAAGCGGCCTGGAAATTCCCAGGCTAGGCCCTGTCTGGATGTTTCAGCTTATGTTTCTTTGTGGTCAGTGGTGGTCAGGTTTCAGCCTTCCTCACCTTGCCCATGTCTCTGAGCACTGAACACCTTGTACTTCTGAGCTCTCCAGGTAGGTTGCAGTTCTGAAATATGACAGCGATGGAGGATAATGAGTTCCTGGTAGCTTCATGTTTGATTCTTCTCAAATCTCTAGCAGTTAATCTATGTCTTTTTTCACACATTTCTGGGGATATATGGGTGTTGACCTCCTAATCAGGAATCAGGAATCAGGAAGGTTTTTATTGCCATATGAGTGAACAGGTTCACAACATTAGGAACTTGCTTCGATACCTGGAGCGGACAGACACTCCGAGCACCAGGGCTGCCATTCGCTGCACCAACTTGGTTACAACAGAGTAGAAAAAAAAGATGCAGACAATTTTACAACATGTAATGACAGAAAAACCAATTGGAGAGGTAAACATATGGTGATCTTTTCCTTTGGCAACAGAAGGAAGGGTGGGGGGGGGATCAGATTGGAAATCAATAATTGATTGGAAACTGACGCAGAGGCAGACTTACTAAATAGAGAGGGCAGAGTGTTTTACATAAAAATGTCAGTGTGAGCCGAATGGAATGTCTTGTTTTTGTTTTGTAGAGTGCTGTGTAAGATAAGGCCCCAGCTGTGACCTTGGATGTGTTTGTGCAGAAGCAGAGTCAAAACAAAGCAAAGTCCAGTTGCATCACAATTTCAGGAGAAAATTTAGCATAATCAATACATTTTTAGAACCCAGGCGAACAGACAATTGGCCAGAACCCTGGTTTCTGCCAGTCACCCCAACTTCATGCCACCAAGCAGGTCTGCGCGACTCACAATCCTCCCGCTGGCACGTATGATGAATGAACGCAGACTGATCCGCTGTTCCACACAGTTCCACATCCATTATCCAAGATGTTATCCAGTGCCAGACAGATTTCCACAAATTAGGTGTTTCAGTTCAATCTGTGTTTCCCTTCGGATCTCGTCCTCCCTAGTCCGCCACAGCCCCACTATCGTGTAAAATGACCTCCGGCGGCTCGGGCTCTATTATCCACTTGGCTCCAATTAGTGATGGGTCAGAAAAACATCCTCCAGGCCAATCCAGATGTCCTGCCATAAAAATTCCAATAGTAATCGTTTCGTGTCCTCCAGTAACAGCGGTGCCAGGCACACGATGCGTCGTGTATCTAGCAGCGAGTTCCCTTGGGACTGCCCGGCTCTCCAGACCGGCACTCCTCCGTGAAAAAATATGCCAATAGCGTTGTGGGACCAGCTCCAATTCATGATTTAGGATTTCGAAAATCTGTTCCAACAGGAGAAAAATGACGAGACGAGAGAAATTAGACACCAGACAGACCAATATAAGGAGGAAGAAGAAAATACGTCTGCTCTCCTCGGCAGCTAGAACAGCACTCTAACAGCAGCTAGAACGGCAGCTAGAACAGGCCACACCCTTCCTTGCTTAAATACAATAAGAATTCAAGCTTGGGGTTGGGGAATATGCATAAAAATCATGATATGGTCAAAAATACCCACTTTCCTAATAATTGTGCACACAGTGTAAAGTGTAACAAAGCCTCAGACAGACCATGCCTACAGTTTACATCACACATCACGCATATGGTCTTTGCAATAGTGGCTCGACCTTTAACTTTTTATATATTACATAAACTTCAATCCATTTTTATTTGTCCATAATACACACCATTTTGTACACACATGTCTAGTTCCACAAATCCAAGGATGTGACGTGTATTGTTTACCATTACTTTAACAGGAACGACAACTATCAAAACTTCTCCCTTCTCCAGACTTGAGTTTAATTCTGAAAGTGCCAGTCAGAATAAGCTGCCACTCAGCCCAGCACCCTGCACCTGTTGGGGGGTGAGGGCAGAGGGTGGGGGTCTGGGTGTGATGAAGCCAGCAGTGACTGTATACGGGACATGACTGACGCAACGTGATTACAGATGACAGACACAGCACCGCCACGGAAATAACAACAGATCATCCATCATTTAAAAGACAAGTAAAGAATAAAAAGTTAAAAACAAATTGAAAGTAGAAATATAATATAGTATAATCCAATAATCTACAAAATTCTGGCCTATTAAAAAGAATAGTTTTTAGTATTTAGTATTTGTGTGATTAAAGGTGCACTGTGTAACTTCTAGAGAAGGTCTTCATCCTTCATCCTTCTATGGAGATGGTTTAAATTGTCCACAGTATGGTATTAAATTAATCTGTCTTGCATTTA
This sequence comes from Paratrypauchen microcephalus, assembly GCA_036785185.1. Taxonomy (NCBI): domain Eukaryota; kingdom Metazoa; phylum Chordata; class Actinopteri; order Gobiiformes; family Gobiidae; genus Paratrypauchen; species Paratrypauchen microcephalus. The sequence continues at coordinate 11,115,873 of JAVJIX010000016.1, read as the reverse complement.
TTCAAGTACAGGTATTATTTATTGCACAAAAATATCTTTAAAAAAACATTACATCTTATTGTGAATCTTATATAATTTGGCTTGCAGGTCTCTACAGAGATTCTTAAACTTTGTGTATGAATTGTACAACAGAAATAAACTTGCCTTGAGTGCGTTCATAGCTATATACCATCTGTTTGAATGGTGAACGTATTTATGCTTGAATCACATCAGAAGAATATCTAGTTTTATAGAAGACAGGAGGCAGAGCTGGAGATAGCAGAGTTAAAGATGCTCAGATTCTCTTTAGGAGTAACAAGGATGGACAGGATCAGGAATTAAGTCATCAGAGGGACAACACAGACAGGAAGGTTTGGAGAAAAAGCTAGAGAAGCCAGAGTGAGATGGTTTGGACATGTTCAGAGGAGGGACAGTGGATATATTGGTAGAAGAATGTTAGAGATGGAGCTACCAGGTAGGAGACAAAGAGGAAGACCAAAGAGGAGATTTATGGATGCAGTGGGGGAGGACATGGAGGTAGTTGGAGCCAGAGTAGAAGATACAGAAAACAGGGCGAGATGGAAAAAGTTGATTCGCTGTGGCAACCCCTGAAAAAGGGACAAGCCGAAAGGAGAAGAAGATTTTGGGTTATATTTGTGTGTTGGTTTTGTAATGTTATAGGATTCTATGTTGTATTCTGTAGTGGCCAATCAATAAAATAGATCATTTTAATAGCGTGGAAAATAATATTGTTTGTACAAAAATGTTGACCCTTTTTAAATATGTTTTTTTCCCTTTTTCGAGTTAAAGTTAAAGTTGCACTGTGTAATTTTTCTGGTGGAGGGTCCGCTCATTGCTCGTCTCCATACAAATGTTATTGCTTTGCCTGGAATGTGTCACAATATGGTATTATACTTGCCTATTTTCATAAAAACAAGCATCTGACATTACCAAGCTAAGTTACAGGCCAGATCTATGGAGAGGTGACCACGTTCACAGTAAGAATACATGTTTTTCAAGGTATTTTTGAGCTATAAAAACAACTTTAATTGAATGAATGCAAGATGGACACACTTAATGGCATACTGTGGAATATCAAAGCAATAACAACAACATTATCACAGAGACAAGCAGGTGGTGAACCCTCCCATGAAAGTTAGTGCACCTTTAAATATGTTAAAATAGAATAGTACAAGAATAGTTTAAAATGATTTGTTTTGGATTAACATACAGTACTATAATAATGGAAAAGGCTAACATAATACAGTATAGTTAACTAGGATTTTCTGTCACAAAGAACTCAGAAACCAGAGTCGCAAAATGCTTTTCTAATATGTACAAATTTAGCTATTATTTGTAATATGTAATAATACAACTTTATAATAGACTATTGTCAAACATCACCTTAGCCAACCTTAGCATTTCATTTATGTTTATTTTAGTGCTGTCAGGCGATTAAAAAAATTAATCTAATTAATTACAGGATTTGTAATTAATTAATCTAATTAATCACATTTTTTAAAATAATTTTTTTAGGTGGTTTATTGTGCTTTCCCACAGTGCAAAAAAGGTGTCAAACGTGTGATTTATAGTGGTACAGTGAAAAGAATGCAGATTTCCCCTTTAAGTCTTTCAGTCTTTCACTCTTTCAGTGCACGTTACCTCCAGTGTAACCAAGACAAGACTGCTGTACACCCCCATTCACCTCCCACATTACAAGCTCATTTACACCATTCCACTAGCCTATTAAATGGTGAATATTTCTGGTGCACGTGAGCACGTACAGTAGCTTTCATGCAACGTCAATAAATAATATACACAGCTTCAAATATACAGAGAATACAAATAATTGTCCGTGTAAATTACTCATAGCTCATCTGACCCCCGGCGCGGATGTGTCCGGACCATCGCACGGAGGAGGTGGGAGGAGGCGGCGGCACCGCGGGGTGAGTATTTAGTATGTAGTGTGATTTGGATGGGCAAAACTAACGCTTCTTAAGTGTGCACCCTTAGTCACGGCAGAACACGCTGGAGAGGTTATGGTAATTGAAACAGGACTTCAGCTCAAGACCTCAGATGAAAGTCAATACTTTTATGGCAGAGATGGTCTCTCAGTTCAGTAATAAACCTGAAGATGAAGAAACTGTGAGCTCCAAACCCCAGTCCTCTGCTCCAGGAGAGGTGGGCTGTGACCTGTGCCCAGAGCCGAGGCTCAGAGCCGTGAAGTCCTGCCTGGTGTGTCTGACCTCGTACTGTCAGAGCCACCTGCAGCCCCATCTCACAAACCCCCGTCTGAAGAGGCACCAGGCGCTGAAGGGTTCAGCGCGCGGAGCGCAGCAGATACGGAAACGGGCGCGCGTCTTCACATGCTCTCCGCGGCGTCTTCACGTGCTCTCCGCGGCGTCTTCACGTGCTCTCCGCGGCGTCTTCACGTGCTCTCCGCGGGGACAGGACAGGGGGCTTAGAAACGGATCTGCTCCGTCACATTTTTATAAATAAACTCGCTGTTCAAAGGCCCCGCACGCCAAATTTAAAATGCGCGCGCATTGAATTGCGCTCATAATTAATTGCGTTAATTTTTATAACGCGTTAATTAGCAGTGTAATTAATTAATCTAATTAACGCGTTTAACTGACAGCCCTAGTTTATTTACATTTTACAGTGTACCAAAACCTTTCCAACTGCTGTTTGAACAACTCTCCAAATTTAGCTCAGTTCCATTTTTGTGCCTCAACTTCAATTGTGTGTGGAAGCCCCATGCAGCACAAAACATAAAAAGTCACTTAATGGCAAATCCATACAGCCATATTGGTAATGTAGCATGAAGCTAACCCCCCTCTGAGACTTATCGAGCAAATGGAGAAATGGCTAAAACACACAGTCGGCCATGTTGGACAAAGCTGCACAGAGCATTTGAGTTGTGTGGTAAGTGTAAGTGGTAAGCTTTGGGGGCTAAAAGATTGTAGCCTTAGATGACAGAGAAGTAAATGATGTGTTTCTAATGTGCGTTGTGCCCTCTGCCCCCTCGGGAGGTGATGGGATTGGATCATAATTGAATCACGCACTGTAATTACGTTGGCGTGCCCTTGTCTATGAAGTGGGGAGGTGTCAAGATGGTTTGGTGAGGTGGCACTCCAGGGACAAAACAGAAGCAATCACATTCAAAGCACAAGTTACAAGGACACTAAATACTTTACTGTTTAAAGGAACTTGTTTGAGGACAACAGAGTACACTCATTTGTCCAAGCTCAGGATAGTGGCAGAGTGATTTGGTTCGACTGCCATCTGTTTGTCCTCATAGTGATATTATTGTGTTTCCTGGAATATTCCACAGTGTGGCATTCATTTTCTCTTCAAAACCCTTCAGAAACATGCATTCAAAGTTGCCTCTCCACAAATCCACACTGTAACATGGGCTGGTGGTGTCACCTGCTTGACTTCATGGAGGTAGACAAGTTTAAAGGAAAAGTAACGTTTTTTACAATTTGAGCCTTATTTCGATAATAAAACAAGTTGTTTTACTCACCCATATCACTTTGGTGTCATATGGAGCATTTCCGGAGATGTTTTAGATTAGCATTAGGCTAACGCCGTTAGCCTAGCGCGACTTCTAGCCATAGCTTGGGGCATTCCCCGAGCATGTAATATGCCCCGTGCGGGCTCTAAATAACACAAACTTTAGCACTTTTCAAATCATAGAAGCTCGATGTCTTTAGTCTACGATTTCGTTTGGTCAAAAGTGGCCTGTAATCCGAGATTTAGCCATAGTTTCGAGTAGATGAGGACGCCAGTGCGCATGCGCGGAGTGTGCTCTCAGCTCCCGGGACCCAAACATGAAACGCAAAGCTGTAAACCAGACCTGTCTTGTGTACCCCTGAGCCTTTTTGTCATACCTAGAGTACCCCCTCACTCATACATATTGATACAACACAACAGATTATTAAATGAAAATCATTTTATTTCATCTCCTTAATTTGAAAATTTAATTCTCAGGCATTTTCTCTCTTTTCTTTAACTCAAATTTACTCAAATTAGAATTTAAAAATTCCAAAAAAATCTCCCAGCGACACTGCCAAGTACCCTCTGCAGTGTGCTCGCGTACCCCTAGGGGTACTTGTACCCCTGGTTGGGAAACGCTGCTCTAGGCTAATGCTTGCCTCAGCTGTGATTTGTATTTTTTAATAGTATGCTTGTGTTCTAGTTACTGAAGATGGCGTACACTTGCTGGACCCTCCTCAGCAGTCCTCCAGCAGTGCCTTGCCTGACCCTCAGCAGTCCTCCAGCAGTGGCCTCACACCAGAATGTCATACCTAATGTCTTTTATTGTTTTATGCCTATTTATGGAAATTGATAAATAGGATTTCATCTCTGAAGCAAATTTGTTGAATCATTGAAATGTTGCATCATGGAATGTGCCTGTTATTTGGCTACATTTTGTTTTAAAAGTAAAGGTTTACCTTTAACTGTATTGTTTGATAGAGATGTCACATAAAATATAAAGTGTCAATGTTGTCAAGTGAGAGTGATGTTAGGCCCAGCTGATATAAGTTCTAAGATGACATGAATAATTGTAGGTTAAATTCATTCACATTTGTGTAATGTGTGGCAAATGTAAATTCGTGAAAATGTAACACAAAATTGACTTACGCATGAATATGTCAGTAACAGGAATCAAAGCCGGGTCTCCCACGTGAAAGACGCAGTACTTAACCACTCAACCAAAGTCTTTCTCTGGGATGGCTCTGGAATTCCTCAATTTGATAATGTCGTAAAGACAGCGGCTCAAACGAATATTTTTAAATTACTGGAAATTTGTCAAAACTGACCAAGAACGTAAGGTAATTTTTTTTTTTGCTGATATTGTTTTCGAACAACCCAGATAGTCATGCGGGAGGTGTGCGGAACAGTTTTTTGACACTCTGTTTACTTCCAGTACGTATTCTCTGCGAAACGGCCTGCTTAAGCCTCGTCTTTAGCCTGCCCCAGACCAGGCTAGCCGGGAACACCATATTGCCCCAGTAACTCAGCGGGGAGTAAGGTTACCGAGAGTCATGGAACCGAACTCTCACTAAAACTAGCGCGAACTGTCAAATAAAGCCGGGCTTTGTGCTTAGCTGCGTTCGTGGAATACCCCTCAGGTCAGCTGGCTACAATCGTATCGTATCCACACGACAACGCTCCTGGACTTTTTTTATGCGGGTTGGAAAAAATACATGTCCACACATGTGTCGGATCAGTAAATATTTGCGTCCAGGCAAAAACGGAGTGCTGAGTGAAAACGATGTAATACATATGCCACACCGATATGTGGCGCTGTAAACAGGAAACAGCCAGAGCCCCCAGACACGCAATACTACAAAGAGCGCATGCGCATAAAGTCCTTTCTCTTTCGCAAACAAACAAACACAAGAAGATAATGATGATGGCGAACACGCGCAAAAGCTGACTCTCTCATGACGATGTGGAGTTACTTCTGCGGGTTACGCTGGATTACAAAACACAGCAGTATCAGCAGAACATCGACTGGGAGTCCAGCCCAAGCAAATACACAGACATAATGTTGGCTTTTCGGCGTGAATATACTACCGGGGACTACCGAAGGGAAAGATTTTCCTCACGATCCCCATACCATCACCAAAGTGCAGCTAACAACAAAACTGAAGCCAGTAAGGAACAAATACAGACATGCCGTTGACTCTGGGCGTCGCAGTGGCCATGGGCGTGTGGTCCTGTTATATTTTGAGCTGTGCGAACAAATCTGGGGTGGATCGCCAGCTACTACAGCCATTACAGCCAGAGTGAAAACCGGAGATTTGTTAGAGGACGACTCCACGTCTACAAGGTCGCCATGTTCTTCGCCATGTTCTTCCCCGGATTCCCCTCAGACAAGTGAAAACAGAAATGCTTTTATATATTTTTGTCTGTGATACTGCTTGTGCCTGTTTGTAAAAGGTAAATTTTCATTCAATAAAAAAAAGACATGAAATGGTTGCTCTTTTTCTTTATTTACAGCACACAACACACTCAAATTGGTATGGGCTCCTCATTGTCCACTATCTGCCTTTTCATTGATGGGATCTTTCCAGTTTTAAAATACGCATTTAGCTTTGAATTGGCAAACACTCGTGCGTCGTGTGAACTGCTAGGCCACTTCACAATTACGTCCATAAACCGGTACCTGTAGTCACCTACTGCTTGTATGTTTAGGGAATGTTTGCCCTTTCTGTTGACGTAGTTCGTGGCGTTGGAGAATGGCTGCTTTATTTCAACGTGGGTCCCGTCGATCGCTCCCAAACATTGTGGCATGCCATGCACACGGCGGAAGCCCAAAACAAGCTCCTCTGCCTCGGGTTCCCTGAAAGGCAGCTTGATGTATTTCGGGCCGAGTTGAAGAGCAATAGCCTTACAGGTCTGTCTAACGATGACGGAGACAGCCTGTCGTGACAGTCCGAATGAGTTCGGCGCTTTTCGTAGCCTTCCCTCGTTGCTCAAGTAATACAGCGTAATGGCGACCTTCTTCAATGTGTCGACTGCTGCTCTCATATTCGTTGTTTGGCCTTCGATATGAGGACGCAGTTCTTCACTCAGAGCCACAAGAGAAGCATCTTGAAATTCGCTCTCCATTCATCATCCATGACAGCGCCATTGACGAAGTTGTCCCACCAGCTACTCGTTCTCCCAGGTCTCACCCAAAATCTTCTTCTGGTGACCCTTCTTGTTGTACACGGCAGCGGGCTTAAAAGAATTCGACGCGCATTGTGCATGCGTCTCCGCTGGTGTTGCACTGCATAGTAGATCAATAGGTTTTGATGCAACAGTGCAAATAAAGTTACAAATGTCCGCATAACAACTCATCTCCATTGTCCGCCATGATTGTTGTTATCTGGTCGTTACCAGCAAAAGGCGCAGGGTTACAGTCTGGTCACGTGATGATGACGGCATCGCAACGTCATCGTTTTCCCAAAAGTGGCGTTTTGCCCGCCCACACGACAACGCGACCCCCAATGTTGTCAGATTTCTACACTCTGGAACCCGTTTTCAAAAAACACCGTTTTCACCCACCCAAATCGCCGGCGCCGTGTGGACGAAAGGCCAAAACTAATACAAACTTCTCCGTTTCCACCAAAAAACGTTGTCGTGTGGACATGGCCTTACCACCATAGAGTTCATTCACTCTGCATGGAGTGAATAAATAATGCACAAATTACAGTGAGTTTAAACATCCGGAAAAGCACTATTTACAGTTCTACATTATGCAGAATTGTTTCTTATAAGCTCTAAACCATGTTAGAATACTGTTACGTCATCAAAAACATACCTCGAATTGTGTTATGTGTCAATCACGCAATATTGGTCTGTCTACATCTCCAGTGCTCAAAATGCTATGTAGATGTCATGTAAACAGCTACCTTTAGTTCAGTAGAGGTCTTCAACAAAGTGGAGCACAGTGTTAAACGTGTGAATGAAACAGAATAAAACCAGGCAAGTTCCAGGTGTGTTTTTGATGTAGAAACAACAGTATAACATAGATCAGATAATTGGATATTATGATCCCTTTAAGTCTCTATCGTCCCCATATTGGTTAAACAGTATATTGTTTGTAAAAATTTATACAGCAGAGCCATTTTGAATGATTTGTGTGAAAAATGTCAGAAAATAATGACTTGCTTTCTCTGACTAGACATTTAAAAAAATAATTCTCAAACCTGTCACTTGGAAAAAAATATTTTTAGACAAATTCCACAAACACAGCAGATTTTTCTTATTCTAAAAAAATGGTTAATAACAAATTGGCAGTGCATTAAGCAAAGATGTAGTAAATTGCCATCATTTCCAAGCAATTCCACTAAAAGTTTGGAGCGAGTGTAGGCCTATCTTGTTTTAAGAGATTACATTTGGCTAATTCATTTATAAAGCACTATGTTTGGCACTGTGAACCTGACCCTGAGCCCCTTAAAAGGGGGAAAAAAAAACACTCACACTCACATTTAGAAGAGAGGACTCATCTGTGTAAAAGCACTGCATAATAATGGTCTCATTTTTACAATGGAAGTGTCAGAGGTCATGGGGCAAAATACATGAACGAAGCAGGATAAAAAAGTTAAGACTGCGACGGAGCAATTGCAAAGCACAACAAAATGGCTAAAAACAGCCTTATACAACTTGTACAATTATTATTAGGCCCAAGCGCTAAAGCGTAGGGCCTATTGTAACTGATCTGCAGTGCTCCGCGTGCGCAGAAAACAGAGCGCGAAGCGCTCTCCCCTTTTTAAGCACCTGGCACTCATGTCAACAACTGGTGCCTGCTGACATGGCACGGTGGCATTGCCTGTGGCCGTGATAGCGGCCAAATTGTAATTGTTCACCACAAAACATTGCCGACCCGCGTGAGCTGAGACAGAGTGCTTCTCTATTTCAGCTCACGCAACAAAGCGTGAAGCGCTGTCCTGTTTCCAAGCATAGTGGCATTCATGTCAGTGACTTGTGCCAGCTGACATGGCACGGTGGCACCGCCCGTCCCCTCGACGGTGGCAAAATTGTAATCGTTTTGTGGGCGCACATGACATCATGCACGCAGTGCATTGTGCACGCAGTGCACGATGTCATGTGCGCCAACAAAACCAGAGCGCGAAGCGCTCTCCCTTTTCCAAACACTGAATGCCACACTATAGTGACACTCATGGCATCCAATAGCACAGACTGGCACTGCCCATTGCCGCGATAGCGGCATAATTGTAATTGTTAACCATCGTAAATGCCAAAAATGTGTATTGGGCAAGTGAGTAATCGATGAGGTCAATGACGAGCACAACGCGAGCCCACGGGTGCGTTACTGGACGCGAGCTCTTTCCATTGATATATATAGTGCCACCATAGGTGAATGAAATTCGGATGGTGGATAGGTCATGTTTTTCCGAACCAAAAAATATATTATGTTGTTGCTAGGCGACCAACAGGAAGTCGGCCATATTGGCCCGAGCACGCGACCCGGAGTGGAAGGCGCAGTTTCCTGTCCTCGTATTTTAACTAACTCCTCCTAGGAGTTTGACCCAGTCTCACCAGAATTGTGCTGTATCATCTAGACAAGTGGGTCATTAAAAGTGATTAAAAGCGTTCTAAAAGAACGAACGGTGTTTCCGTGACGCCACAAATTTCGGGTTCATTTTTGTGGCTCGCCATCAAATTTCGACAAGCGATAATTCGCGCATACTTTGGCCGATTTCACTCAAACTTTAATCGTTGGTGGACACCCCGGCCCTAAACAGCTTGATATAAGAAAATCTGAAATGGGTGCTATAGCGCCACCTAGGGAGATTGCATGGAAGTGCAAAATTTTATTTTGTCGTAGACATACCAAATTTGGTACACACATTCGTGACAGGGTCTCGATAAAAATCTCAATGATGACCCCGGGCACCTCCCATCGTGTTGCCATGGCAACAGGCCAAACATCTGTCCTTGTCATTAGGATTCTCTGGAAAAACCTTTGTGTAGTCAAACAAAGTTTGGTACACAGATGCATCATAGGAATAGGAACAAAAAAGTATATTACGCCATTGCTAGGCAACCAACCAACCATATTGAATAGACCATGTGTCCTGGTGTCGAAGGCGCCATTTACTGTCCTCATATTTTTATTTATTCAATTTATTCATTAATATTTGCACCCAGCATTTAAAAGAACAAAAATACACACAAAAGAAAGGATTATGAGTGACCGTCCTCTTAAAATAATTGAAATTAAAAGGCGAAACAAATAACCCCTCCCCACCTCACCCGCAGGCATTCAACACACACACACATGCAGGTAACACACAAACTCACACATACATCCAGCTAGAAAAAAGGGGAGGAAAATGGTGCGTTAGCGCCACCCCCCCGCGAGTGCAAGCGAGGGCCGATCATCGCCGCTTGCTGCTATATTTATTATTATTATTATTATTATTATTATTATTTTTATTATTATTATATCTTATTATTATTATTATTATTATTATTATTATATCTTATTAGAATTATTATTATAATACACATTTTGTCATCTGTTTGTTGGTGGGGCAAAAAAATATGTTAAAGAAGTTAGCATTCTCCTTGTGGCGTTCTGTGTCGGCGTGTCGCTCTAACGCACCTTTACCTCGGCTTTCAATGTTAATACTGCAGAGCTTACAGAAGGCATAGGCTGCGTCCCATTACTCTGTCTTACCTCTTCCCCTTCCCTTTATCTACATCTTTGTCTTGCCCCTCAATACCGAGCTGAGAGGGCTTGGGGTATGAATGTTCCCCTAAGAAATGGGACACCACTTGATTACCGTTTGTGTCATCATCCCTTGCCTCTACCTGGCTACTACGTCTACAGAGGCGACAACAACTGATGCAAACAAACGTAAACAAATGTCAAGGATTATCAGGTACCTCAGCTCGACAAAAAAAAAATAGCTTGTTTATGCATGAAAGTTCGATGAAAACGATAATGTCGGCTAAGCAGACACCGCAACAACATTTCACTAAAAGTAACGTAACGTAAACGTCACAATTGCAAACCATGCAAAACTGTTAATTGATCATTACATCTGCTGAAAATACATCTCCTTAGCTGGTCGATGTGACGCTGCCATCCTGATCCCAAAACTTGCCTGAGCTTATAGGTGTACCCCTTCGGTCCAAGTCTGGTCGAGAGCTTACTTCGTTTCAAGGGGTATGTAGCCCGAGGTCGTGGCCCGAGCCCTTGATCAAAATTAGAATTGGGACAACCCTTGCCCTCACATGAATGCGCAAAACCAAGGGGTAGGGGTAAGACGAAGGGGTAAGACAGAGAAATGGGACGCAGCCTTAGTATTCTCCTTTGGTGCTCTTGCTGGCAAAACAAAGCACTGAGCACCAAGCATGTTTGAAGAATGTCTTCCTTTTTTGGCATTTGCATTTGTTCAACAGCAGACAGTTTCAAACACTGCTATCGCATCATCGCAGGTGCAATATGGGCGGGGATTCATGGTACTGCAGTGTGCAACGGTGGCGGCCGAGGGTCCGAAATGAGGACAAAATGTAAAAAATGAGGATGCATAACAGAGGTCCAAACAGAAGGCTCTAAAACCAGACTGTCCGGCCGAAATCCAGACGAATGGTAACCCTACTCTCCTCCCACACTGTGTAACTCAGCCAAAACGAGTGGCTCTTTCCTGGTCATTGAAATAGATGCTGTTCGCGCCATGGTGCTGATCATGTTATGCGCGTTATTTTTGTGATTTAATGTGCATTATTACTGTTTGGTAAATGAAAAATACACCACACAGCTTTATTATGAAATTGTTTATTTCTACAATGATTTCTATATGTTACTCAATGGGAGGAGCAAGTGGGGTATAAAGGGGAGCGGTTTCTGACTCCTATTACAGAGCAGGTAACGTCGGTGTGCTGTGTGAAGCTGAACTTAAAGGGGACTTGAGTTTAAGTTGAACTCCGTGGGAGAAGGGGTGCACTACAAAGAATTTGATGTGCGCACTGAACGTCTGGGCAGTGGGCGATTTTTTAATTTATTAATTTCCTTTCGCTGTAAATACATTTTGGACATTTTGCTCACTGTAAATATTTTTGCACTGTTTTGGTTTTTCGGCACTTTGGACACTGACCAATAAATCCACCTGCAATTGGAAATTTGAGTTTTTAACAGAGCCCCACCACAAATACTAAACCAGGATCAGAACTGACTTTATAAGGTCTACGCCACGGCCAAAAGTTATGCCCGATTTTCAAACTGTAAAAGAAGGAAGTTTTATTTTAAAGGGCCTATATTACACTGTTTTCTGATCTATGCTTTTAATGTTTCCTTGTTACAAACTGGAGTTGTGTTTTGTTTCATTCACATGTGTTTAATACACAAACCTGCATATTTAATGTGAGTTCTTCTCCCAAACAAAAACACTATTCCACCTTGTGATGTCATATGGTAATACAGGAAGTGTTCCACTGTGTTTATAAACTCCAAATACCCTCACTAGAATCATTTGGATAATTAAAAAAAAACTACTGCTTCATGACATCACGAGGTGGAACAGAGCATTTTAGGCTTTAGAGACATAAACAGACCATTATCTCAAACATGTGTGAATGAAACAAAACACACTCACTGAATATGGAGTGAATGAATAATGATCTGTAAAGCGTCTTTGTGACATATATCTGTGAAAAGCGCTATATAAATAAAAACATACTTACTTACTTACCTCCAGGTATGTTTTTGAAGTAACATTATAACATGGCTTAAAGCTCACAAGAGTCAATTTAGTCCCCACTGTGTAACCTTTGCCTAAAAAATAGTGGATGCTTTGGATGTTTTTTGGACTGAAAAACAATATATATCCTTAGTCTGAGTGGGCTTGCATCTCCACAAACCTGACTCTTATTTGGACTGGAAGAGGGCCTCCATGGAAGTGTTGTTCTTTTGGCTATACTATTCCACTGTACAGGGCATGAAACATGTCTGTCTCAATGGATAATGTTCTGAAGTACTGTATTTCCATGGAATAATGCAAGTGATGTGCCAAAAAGTTCCACTGTGTTGCTTTGAATCATTTCACAAACCTTTTGGCACATTCCTATACATACTCTATAACTGCTGTTTCAGATGGAGAAGCACTATAACATCAATCTTATTTCAAAAGACATTTTAGCTGTGTTTCAGGCACTTTCTTCTGGGTTTGCCATTGATAAAAAAAATTTCCATTAGAAACAGAGAGCAACTTTCGTCTAGTTGACAAATTGAATTTCTCCTATTTTTTACAATATATTATATGTTGACAAAAATAAATGTACCAATTTACAAATTAAAACCATGCACCCCACATTTAAAGGTACTCCTATATTACACAAAATGGATTCTTGTGAGCTTTAAGCAATCTTACAATGTTGACACCTCCTCAAAAAATACATTGAGTTGTAGTTTGTTTTATTCACACATGTTTGAGTAATTCTTTATTTTTAGTCTGTCTACATCTCTTAAACTCAAAATGCTCTGTTTCACCTTGTGATGTCACAAAACTGTAGTATCAATTTAACAGCTACTTTTACCTTCAGCTCAGTAGAGAATGGCATTCCCAGGGCTGAATTCACAAGGTGGAATAGCGTGCTTTCTGTTTGAGAGAAGAACTCACACTAAATATGCAGGATTGTGTGTTAAACATGTGTGAATTAAAAAAACAAACAAACAAACAAAAAAACACAATTCCGGGTATGTTTTTTTTTTTTTTTTTTTTTTAGGAGGAAACATAATGTAAACATAAATCGGAAAATAGCGTATTACTGGCCCTTTAAGAACAACCAGATGTCAAATGTAGTCCTATATGAGTGAATGTAACATAAAGAGACGCAGTGATGAAGACTGGGGGTTCTCAGCTGACACAGATAAACTTGTTTGGCTTGGCCCCTGGCGTGACCCCGGGCCTCTGCAGTTTGTTCAGCGTGAAACCAAATCCTTTAATCAATCGCTCCTAACCGTCTTCACCTTTTGTGCAGTTAAAGCAATCAGAGACGAGCAGCAATCACCATTCAAAGCAGATAATAAGCAGAAGATAGGTGCTGTTTCAAGGACCCAGCCGAGCATTGAAAAGACAGGTCCCCACAGTGAAAGAGAGAGGCCAAAGGGACCAGTCCTGTGCAAAATCGAGTGAGTCAGTGTGTCACAGCTAAATGAGACCACCCCATGGACAGCTAGTTCCGGTATTCACCCCATGAAAATGATTTTTTTTTTCCTTTTTAATGAACTATACAGACTGAACAATACATGATCAGTGGATAAGTGTGTAGTATTCAAGTTGAGTAAAGCCAGTCTGTGTAAAGCCAGACTTAAAGGGACCATATTACACTATTTTCTGATCTGAGTACGCCATAATATAGTTTCCTCATCACAAATGTACCTGGAGTTGTGTTTTGTTTCATTCACACATGTTTAACACACAAACCCTGCATAGTTAGGCTGTTATTCTCTCAAACTGAAAACACTTTCTTCCAACTTGTGATGTCATGTAGTAATAAGGAAGTGCTCCACTGTGTTTTTAAACTCCATACACCCTCACTAAAACCATCTGAATGATTTCAACTCATCTCTACTGAACTACAGGTAAAATATAGGTAAAATATAACTTGAAAACGACCGCTTCGTGACATCACAAGGTGGAACGGAGCATTTTGAGCTTTGGAGATGTAGACAGACTAATCAGAGAGTTACTCAAACGTGTGTGAACGAAACAAAACACAACTCCAGGTATGTTTTTGAGGAGGTAGCAGCACTATAACATGGCTTAAAGCTCAATGAGAGTCAGTATTGTGTAATATAAGGTTTTTAAGGGCCTGATGAGAAATCTAATATCCTTTCTACGGAAATAATAAAAGAGTATTTTTCTGGAGTAGTATACAATAAATTATTCATTCCATTTCTTACATTGGTAATGAGGGAGGAGTGTCTTGCCTAAGGACACAGCCACAGTATGCGCAGTATACACCACATGTGTTAAACATGTATAAATTAAACAAAACACAACTGCAGGTATGTTTTTGAGGATTACACTATAACATCAGAAAATAGTGCAACAGAGGCTTGCTAATACAGAAAACAGTTTTGAGACCAGTTATTCCAAAAGTCTGTACTGAAACTACAATGCTTCTACTACTGCTCATATGGAGTGCTTTATGGAGTAAAATTTACTTTTTTTTGCCCATTTGGGTAGCAGTTACATATAATGGATATACATTCAGCAGAACACTTACTTTCTACATCTGCTCCCATAGGCCTGTTATTTCAATGCCCCATGTAACAGTATAGTCAGAGATCTGTAGTAGTTTAACAGTTTCACCATAAATCCCCCTCTATCTGCCCTATGCTCTTTCAGACATGTATATTCCATATGTCTGTGGTCTATGGCCTGTTATCTCCCCTTAAGTCCCCAACCCCCTCGCTCAACCCCCCCTCCCCTCTGATGAGATGTCATGCTCCGGCAACCCCAGCTAAAACACATGTGGATCCCACTATGTTTCAAATAGAATCGTTTCACCAGCTCTCATATCCAAAGTCTGCATTTTTCAATCTTATTTCACGGCAGCCTCCTCCTTTACCCTTTAACCCCCGCCGACCTTTCACCTTTCCGGTTCATGCGACTTTTATCGGTTAGTTGGGATGACTGCCCGTGCTAACTGCATATCGTGGTGTCTGCTCACACAATGGCAAGGTCCTCGCTTATCATGGAGCCAAATCTGGATCTGAGCGTAATCCATTTTCCCTGTGCACAGTGGTTCTCCTCTGGCACCTCAGCACAGCAGCTTTCACGGCTCATTTCACCACAGAGAACTACAGCACATACACATACACATGAGAGGGGCCCGTCGTGGTTCTGACCCCGTCTCGCAATCACCCCGTCTGGGTTTGATGGACGAGTGTGGCCCTGCAAATGGGAGAGGAGATGGTGAAGTTGTAAACAGTAGAAATGAGGAGGCATTAGTCAAAAGCATTAGGCTTTAGTGGAAAAAGCACTTAAAGTCTGCTCAGACATAAGGGTTTCTATATAGATTAAGTATCCTATAGAGATTATTTAGTCTGTGCTTATATCACTTCTAATTTCCACAACTCAAAATAATAATAGGTTTTGGTACTGAAATTTGAAAGGCTGACAAGCTTCTAAAGCCACACTGAACCATTTCATTCAGAGTACAACTGTAGCCACAGCTGCCCTGAGGTTTACTGAGATGTGGCAGCTAATCTGCACCAGTGGCTTCAAGAACAAGCAATGAAGTACTACCAGTGTTGTATAGTAACGAAGTAATAATACTTCACTACTGTACTTAAGTACATTTTGGGAGACTTTGTACTTTACTTGAGTTTTAAAAAAAATGATAACTTTTACTTTTACTTCACTACATTTCCAAATTTAATTGCATACTTTTACTCCGATACATTTTCAATGTGCCGTTTAGTTACTCGTTACAAAAAAAACCTCTACTGACTGAAGGAAGTCAGGACGTGCCTGGGCTTGTTCGCTACTTGCGCATGACAATCAGCCTACACCTGTTGGTTTCATGCAGCTAGTTTAACCAATCAACATCCCCACACAACCCAGATGTTTTAAGACAAGAACATTTACTACACGTCATTAGTGCTGCCGTACCATAATTATTAAATTACAAATAACGTATTTTGTGCCTGCATTTACTTGCTCATAGGACGGCGTTTCATGTATATCACCAAACCCAATATCTTCGACAGTGCTCCATGACACAAAACTACCATGGGAGAGCTGAACATGGTGTTTTACAGTAGAATTAAGGGCCCAATTGCAAAAAACCCTCTTCCTCCAAAAACACTCCTTCAGTGGTGTTATGTATGCCTTATTTTCAGCACTGTTATTTAAAAAAAACAACGGTTTGCCTTTGCTTGATACTTTTACTTGTACTTTTAATGACATTACTTGAGTACATTTATTTTTACATTACTTGTCATACTTAAGTACAAGAAGTTCCAGATACTTTAAGACTTTTACTCAAGTAACATTTCAGTCAGTGACTTCGACTTTTACCAAAGTCACTTTTGGGAGGGGTACCTATACTTTTACTTGAGTTTGATTTTCCACTACTTTATACAACACTGAGTACTACTACCACAAAAAATGTACTAAGAAAAAAAAAAGTAACGTTTCTGCCTTCTTATTTCAAAGGACAATTTATTGCTTTGCCTGGAATGGTCCAAAGTATGGAATTAATCCTATATCTCCATGGAGACAGCAAATGTCATCATTAGATAAAATTGCAGGTCAGGGGTCCCATTTATAAAGTTTCTGCTAACAAAAATGTTTTGTACGTTACATTCCATGTTTCAAGTTTGGGATCTATAAAAAGACAGCTAAGCATGACAAAGTCTGGTCTAACCTTTTTTTGTGTCATGGAAATGAACAACATAGTTTATTACAAGCTGAACATAAACTTTAAAAAAAAAAAGCAATAGGCCAATAGAAATAAGTCCAGATTTACCCAGAATTTTAAATATTTTCCTATCACAATACATGAGAAAAGTAGTCCAGCTAAAGGACAGGCCAAGGGTAAGTGTTTGCCTGATGATCTTTTAAAAGTCCAAACTCTGGCTCATTTCCCCCAACTCCTCCCTCCCACACGCCGATTGGATTCATCCACTGCAGTTAATGTTCTGTGGGGCCTTAATGTGATCTGATGTAGGGAGGCGGGAGGGGGGTCGTGAAGAGCAAAACTATTTCAAATGTCAAACATGTGGACCAGTGCAATCCTAATGGAAGAATCAACATCGACACACAAGGCCAGGGTTTTCTTATGAAGTATTCACAGTGACTATAGGTTCTGATTAAGCTTGCATGATTTTGGAAAATACTTTCTGATTTTTCTGTATTGCAACTGTGACAAAAAGTAAGCTGTACCTGATTTTTATTGAAAAACAGAACCAGTCAATTTAAAACAGTTTACAGTGGTTTAAAATTATTCCTCCCTCACCTATGCATTCTGAGCATTCTAGCAATGAGTTTAAAGTGCCCATATGTGCACTGTTTACTGATCAGTGCTATAATGTTGTTTCCACATCAAAAACATACCTGGGTTTCATTTCATTCACACCCTCATTTATGAAACAGCCGTACGTAAGAAATCTGTGCGTATATTTGGTGTACAGCAATGACGTGATAGTACGGCAGGTCTGAGATACACCCATTTCAAACAAATTCAAAAATGTTCAAGAAAAAAACGTGAAATGGATTGCCCCCTTAACTATATATATATATATATATATATATATATATATATATATATATATATATATATATATATATATATATATATATATATATATATTTCTTTTTTGAAGTCTGGCAAAGTGTGTTTTGTGAGCGAGTTTGCTTCTCCACATAATGTAACTTGGTCTGGTTTGGTCCCCATGATGATGGATAGGTTCAATAATGCCATAATGTGAAACATTCTACACCAGGGGTGTCCGGGGGCCGTATCCAATCTACTTTGATCTCAAAGGGGTTAGATCAGAAAACTCATGGCATATATACGCCAAAAATAGCAATAAGTCCAAATATTTATCCAGATCAACACAAATCTATTACAGACTGCTGTTTCTTCAGTCCCAGTAATAATTTGTTTATCTTCTGTCTTCTCAATTCTCTGTTGAAGTGATTGTATTGTTCAAAATGCCATGTCTTGTAGTGGCATTTATGATTATATTCCTTGAGCATCGCCACTTGTTGCAAACACACAGAGCATACAGGTTTCCCATTCACCTCCGTGAACAAATGTGACCGACCGTAGGATTTCAGGATACATTGGCTCCTGGAGGCATTTTGAGTTATTCACAGATTCTGAAAGTACAGATTCTAAGCTTTCCAATGATGTCTTATACATGAAAATCTGACCATATTTAACCTCTTACGCTGTGGACGGCCCGTGCACGGTCCCGTTCACAGTTTTTTTTTTCTTTCCATATAAGAGCACACATTCCCGAACGTGTATCATGACAATCTACACATCAAATGAAACCTTACAGTCTCATCTTTTTGACTATGCAATTCATTTCCCGGCACAACAATCACTCCCCGAGCACATGGGGCTTTTATACGGAAAAGCACAAAACGAGGTTTGTTACTTAGCTTACCTTTGAAGGCTCTGGACAGGTCAGACATCTGTATTTCACGATAAGCTTGGCCTCAATTTGTCCATAAGGATCCAGCGAATAAAATCCAGTAAAACTATTTAGTCCAAAACACGTGTTAGATCCAATACGATTGCGAAAGTCTTCCCAACTTACATAAGCGCCGGTGTTTTTTTCCCACTTCTTTAGCCTAAATCAAGCAAAATATAACTTTCCTCACTAAAACCGCGCTCACAGCAGCTAAACATAAGGGTAACCTTCAGACTGACACTTAGATTGGCCATAAAGGAGAGGTTTTGGCTGCTGTAGAGCTGTAATAGTCCAATCAAGTGTGGCGCACCGCTAAATATCAACTAAGAGTTCCGCCCTTGCTGAGTCAACACGTTAGGTTACACAGGATGATTGACAGTTCAGGCGAACAGCCAATGAGGAGCTGAACAGGGAGACATATAGTTTGTTAGGCCTTTCACAACAAGTTCCACGTGAAACAGCTGCGTAAAGGAAAACTTTGCTCCGTGCGTAAACTGTGCGTAATTTACACAGAGTTTACGCAGCGCCATGCGTCTTGCGCCTTTGCTGTTGATTTGAGTTTCCTTGATTGAAAATATGGCTAAAAGGACTGGAAAGAGAAAATATTTAAGTTTGGAGACTGCACAAGTCGATTTCAGCTCTGGAGGAGTCGGAGGTGGAGAATCAGGAAACAGATATGGACTGTGAGGAGGCGTTGTTTATGAAGGATGTACTTCTGGATGTATAAGTATCATTTTATTATGTATTTGATGTAGTATTTCAATAAAAATAAAACAATAAACATTAGATTTTTTTTCTGCATTTAGATCACTTTTTGTAAAATAGACCTACTATTATTTATTGGGTGTTTAGATAAAATAAATAAGAAAATAAATAAGAATAGATTTTAGTTTTTAGATTTAGATTTTTGTCTTAGATAGTTTTAGTTTTGTCTTTATTGTATTTTGTACACTGTGTTTTTGCACTACTTGGCCAGAGAGAAACAAAATTTCGATTCACTATGTTGAACACATATGGGAGAATTGACAATAAAGCTGGCTTTGATCTTTGAAAATAAAATTTTAGAAAGCATATTTTGAGCTTATTTCCTATTATATTTTTGTGTTTTTCTTACTAGTGTCATCACTGTGTACCAATAAAGCCCAACTGCAGATAAGGAGCCCTACCACGACCGGAGCAACAAAGAACGGATGGGCAGCAGTGGTGACCGCACAAATGGCAGGCTGAAGTGTAGAAGATGTCAGTCAAAGACAGCTGTAAAATGTTCTACCTGTGACACTGCACTCTGCTTTATTCAAACAAGGGACTGCTACAGTCAGTGGAACACACCAGACTCTTAGTGTGTAAATACCTGTAAATATGTGTGTAACGTTTAGTGTCCATGGTTTTTTGAAAATGTATACAGTGTGCAGTGTTATAGAATTTTTCAATACATATTTTCATAGGTTTGGATAAAGGCATGATGATCCCTGTATAAAACGCCTGGACAAAGTATAACAAAAAGTGGAGTAAAAAGTTTATTTTTACAGCTATTGATTCCCAATTTGAAATTTGAGTGGTCAACAACTTATTGTATTGAAAGATAGTGTACTTTAGGCCTCAGCTATGAACAGCAGCTATAGACACCTTTTATATTTACAAAAAAAATTAGGCGAGGATAAAAAAACACTTTTTATTTGGTGTTCCAAGGTGTGTAACTTTTTTCCAATCACATTTGGAGTGAATGTAAATGCTGAGGGTAAAACTAGAGAATGTTCCCTTTACACAGAGACCAAACATTTGTATATAATCCATATACTTTAATAACAGGTACAGGACAATTGCTCAAAAAAGGCCCTCCACTGTAAGGGGTTAAAGAAGTTGTCGCTATTTGAAAGCAGGCACAGTAGATTTTCGAAAGCCCTGAAAAAAGCTCATAAACTTTCCTCTCTTCAGCCCTCCTTGCCTAATTTGCATGACATTAAGCTAAGCCCTCCCCCACTGACTATCACTGTGGTGTGGTGTTAATGTCCGGGCAGGAATCATTAGAATCATTCAATAATTTAATAATACACAAGATAATATGTTAAGTCAAAGTTTACTACAAAATTTACTTATAGTCAGGAAGTACTAATAGCATAGCAAAGTAACCAATATACAAAAATAGAGTGGAAATTAACCTAAAGAGACTATAGGGTATTTAAGGAGTAAGAGTATTTCACAGGAGGTAATATTGCTCGAATGAATTTTGTATTGCACATAATATAGCATAGTATAATATACTATGCTTTAAATAAATAAATACCAATAAATAAATACATGCCATATATCTTAGCTGTATACCTAAAAATAAACTTTTGGTCACATCAAAATGGACTTTAATAACAATTCAATAATTTCAAAAAGCTAGCTTTAATTCCAAAAACAAAGTAAAGTGCACTTTCAAAGTTCTATTAAATAAATACATTTGTATTGGCATTGCAGCTTAATTCATTCAAAAAAAGTTACAAAAAGAAAACATTAAGTTTCCAATGCTGCATGGCCCATAAGAACTTCCATTCAAACCCTCATGGCTAAATAAGCGCAGAGTAAAAAAAAAGTTACAAAAGTACCAAAACGGGTCAAATTGAATTAAAATAAAGTATTTCTCTACCGCTATAGCCTATGGCAAAATGTTCGGCTTTTATTTAAACAAAAATAGAGTGGAAATTAACCTAAAGAGACTGTTTTTGATTGCGCTCACCACATTATTTCAATGCTAGCGTTAGCATTAGCTTAGCCGCATTGTGAATGGAGCCACAATATGCAGTGAGCAGCTGCACAGCGCGGTCCGCACAACGCAATATCAGACATCCCAAGTCTCCCGGAAGTTCCGGGAGTCTCCCGGAAAATTATAGTGGCTCCCACTGCCTGCACATCGGATAAAATATCCCGGATTTTAGACAATGTGAGGTTTTTGTTTTGTTTTGTTTTTGTTTTGGACTGTGCAGAGCGTGCACGCAAGATAATAACTCTTGTATCATGCACGGACTACTTCAAACAGAATGCGCACAAGAGTGAGAGAGCGATAGAGAGAGAGAGAGAGAGAGAATTTGTGCTTGTGGAACCTGCACACGTGTGTGTGTGTGTAAGAGAGCGCTGGCCAGAGAACGCGCTGATTGGTTACACTCAGCAAAACTAGCCAATCAGCTTTCAGTGTGGGCGGGCTTCAATTTACTTTCTCAGAAGTTATAATTTAGTGCAGCGAGATGGCAGAATGTAAAAAATGAAAATATAAAACTCATTTTACGGCAGAATATACTAAAATATATCCCTGTCTGATTAGGGTGAAAAATTATGACCCTGTGGTGAGGCGCACTGTGGTGAGGCGCACTGTGGTGAGGCGCACTGTGGTGAGGCGCACTGTGGCGAGGCGCACTGTGGCGAGGCGCACTGTGTGTAAAATAGGCTGGTGACAGGTGTTTTACGCAAACATGGACATATATTTGAAATGTTTAAACACAAATAACATATTTAATTTTATTATTTAATAATTTAATGTTTAATTTAATTTAAAGTTTATGTTTATGTTTAATTTGAAAGTTTAATGTTTAAGAACTCAGTTAAGTTAATAAAAAGTTGTTAAAATAAGTGGCCTTCTCTATTGTGTAGGGTTAGGGTTTGGGGGGGTGGACGACATCTCCCTGAAATGAGTTTTTGGAACTTGGGATGTCTGCAATATGTTCGTCACACGAAAGCTGAAATATGATCAAAGGAGAAGTTCAATTTGTCAACTGGACAAAGTTTGTTTGGTTGAAAACGTTTCGCCGCTCATCCGAGAGGCTTCGTCAGCTCTGGTTATTGTACTGGTTAGACCCTGCTTATATCTAGCTGCCGGGAGGCGTGTCTGACAATGACAAAAGCTCTGCAAACGATCCCCCTAATCTGTCTCTTTGTTTTTCAAATTACTCTGACGGCTGTTTCGACCCCCTATTCAACGTCTAACGACCCTCTCCACCCCTCTGCCCTGGCTCTGTTTGACTGGTCTAAGAATCCCATTATAAATGGGAGACAGGTTATATCTCACTCCCCCATTTCTGTTTAATGACGGATTCTCTTTTTTGACAAAAATAGCCTCTTTAACTCCCCTCTCAAACCAGTTCTTTTCCCTGGCTAAGATCTGAACCTCACTGTCCTCAAAAGAATGGCCCGTGGCTTCTAGGTGAAGATGTACCGCAGAAGCCGGTCCACTCTGGCACGCCCGTCTGTGTTGGTACATCCTCTTGTGAAGTGGCTGTTTTGTTTCCCCAATGTAGCGCTCACTGCAGTCTTCACTACACTGAATGGAGTAGACCACATTGCTTTGTTTGTGGCTCGGTGTTCTGTCCTTTGGGTGGACCAGTTTTTGTCTTAAAGTGTTTGTGGGTTTGAAATAAACTGGAATTTCATATTGTCTGAAAATCCTCTGTAGTTTTTCCGAAACGCCGGCCAGGTACGGAATCGCTACCCCTTTCCTCCTGGGTTCGGATTCTCTGTTGTCTTGTTTATTGTCCTTGTCTCTCTTGGTTTTGTTGACAGCCCATTTAGGATATCCACAAACAGAGAGGGCTTCCTGCACATGTTGCTCTTCTTTCTCCTTGCCCTCTGTGCTTGTGGGAACCACTTGGGCCCTGTGTTGTAATGTCCGAATAACACCCAGTTTGTGCTGCAGTGGGTGGTGTGAATCCAAAAGCAGGTATTGGTCTGTGTGTGTGGGCTTCCTGAAGACTTCTACTTGGAGTCCCCGGTCTCCTCCTATCGTTACTGCACAATCTAAGAATGCCAATGTGTTATCCTTGGCATCTTCACGGGTGAATTTGATGTTCGGATCTACAGAATTGATATGTGCAGTGAAAGGTTCCAAATCTTGAATTTTGATTTTTGTAAAATTATCATCAACATAACGAAACCAGTGTGTGGGAGGAGTGCCTGGATATGAAGCTAAGGCACTCTGTTCAAATTGTTCCATGTATAAATTAGCCATGATAGGGGAGACCGGTGAGCCCATCGCACAGCCATGAATTTGCCTGTAAAAGTTCCCTCTGAACTGGAAATAGGTGGTATTTAGACAAATTTCCAGCAGTTGGCAGATTTGGTCAGGAGAAAGTTTGGTTCTCTCTTCTAGCTTGGAATCCTGTAGTAAACTCCTTCTCGCTGCTTCGACCGCTACAGGCTACGTTACAGGCAAATTCATGGCTGTGCGATGGGCTCACCGGTCTCCCCTATCATGGCTAATTTATACATGGAACAATTTGAACAGAGTGCCTTAGCTTCATATCCAGGCACTCCTCCCACACACTGGTTTCGTTATGTTGATGATAATTTTACAAAAATCAAAATTCAAGATTTGGAACCGTTCACTGCACATATCAATTCTGTAGATCCGAACATCAAATTCACCCGTGAAGATGCCAAGGATAACACATTGGCATTCTTAGATTGTGCAGTAACGATAGGAGGAGACCGGGGACTCCAAGTAGAAGTCTTCAGGAAGCCCACACACACAGACCAATACCTGCTTTTTGATTCACACCACCCACTGCAGCACAAACTGGGTGTTATTCGGACATTACAACACAGGGCCCAAGTGGTTCCCACAAGCACAGAGGGCAAGGAGAAAGAAGAGCAACATGTGCAGGAAGCCCTCTGTTTGTGGATATCCTAAATGGGCTGTCAACAAAACCAAGAGAGACAAGGACAATAAACAAGACAACAGAGAATCCGAACCCAGGAGGAAAGGGGTAGCGATTCCGTACCTGGCCGGCGTTTCGGAAAAACTACAGAGGATTTTCAGACAATATGAAATTCCAGTTTATTTCAAACCCACAAACACTTTAAGACAAAAACTGGTCCACCCAAAGGACAGAACACCGAGCCACAAAACAAAGCAATGTGGTCTACTCCATTCAGTGTAGTGAAGACTGCAGTGAGCGCTACATTGAAACAAAACAGCCACTTCACAAGAGGATGTACCAACACAGACGGGCGTGCCAGAGTGGACCGACTTCTGCGGTACATCTTCACCTAGAAGCCACGGGCCATTCTTTTGAGGACAGTGAGGTTCAGATCTTAGCCAGGGAAAAGAACTGGTTTGAAGGGGAGTTAAAGACTATTTTGTCAAAGAGAATCCGTCATTAAACAGAAATGGGGGAGTGAGATATAACCTGTCTCCCATTTATAATGGGATTCTTAGACCAGTCAAACAGAGCCAGGGCAGAGGGGTGGAAAGATCGTTAGACGTTGAATAGGGGGTCGAAACAGCCGTCAGAGTAATTTGAAAAACAAAGAGACAGATTAGGGGGATCGTTTGCAGAGCTTTTGTCATTGTCAGACACGCCTCCCGGCAGCTAGATATAAGCAGGGTCTAACCAGTACAATAACCAGAGCTGACGAAGCCTCTCGGATGAGCGGCGAAACGTTTTCAACCAAACAAACTTTGTCCAGTTGACAAATTGAACTTCTCCTTTGATCATGGATTCTACCTGGACGACTGAGGGACTTTTCACGAAAGCTGAAATAGTATTTAAACATGTCCTAAAGTCTATAAAGTCCATTTGATGCAGAAATATGATCATAATTATGACTCACCCCGTGTTGCAGTGTTTTCGGCGTATCTCCACATGTAAACGCGTATCGTGTGTTTCGGAGCCAAATCGCACTTTGTACACAAGCTCCGGAGAAACGGACATGTCCTGAACCTGTCCCGAAGGCCTCCCGAACGTGTCATGTGTCCAAGTAGAAGTTAAAAATCAATTTTCATGTCCTTATTGTCTCGCAGTGCCGCTTACATAGGTGAAAACACATTGCCGTTTCTCGCAACAGGATTGGCTGGCGAGCAAGCTTGGCAAAATATGTTGATTTATACACGCCCCGTTTCCTTCCTCTCTTTTCCTCAAAAACAAGCCTATTTGAAATAAAAAATTTATGTTTTTAACGTCACTAATGTTGTTATCTGAAACATGGAGAGGCTTCTTCATGATCTCAACTAGCACATTCTGCAAAAAAACAAAAATCACAAATTTAGAAAAAAAAGAAAAGAAAAAAACACAAAAAATGCAGTCCGTGGTGGGAATTAGTAAATTTTTCTTGGAAAATCCTGCACTTGGTGTCCACTTTTCTCATTTTTGACATTTTGCTGATGAGGGTGTCACGGTGAACAGTCAAAACGATGGTCCTTTAAAGGGATATGCCACCCCCA
Organism: Paratrypauchen microcephalus; assembly: GCA_036785185.1. Taxonomy (NCBI): domain Eukaryota; kingdom Metazoa; phylum Chordata; class Actinopteri; order Gobiiformes; family Gobiidae; genus Paratrypauchen; species Paratrypauchen microcephalus. The sequence goes on along the minus strand of JAVJIX010000016.1, from coordinate 11,090,014 downwards.
GGTCAAACTTGGGC